>PVKN010022987.1:0-14963 GCA_004027915.1 Capromys pilorides | reverse complement strand
CGAGATGGTTCAGTGGTCTAAAGCGCCTGCTTAGGAGGGCTCAGGCGACTGCGGGGACTGCGGTTCGATCCCCGGCACCACATGCTGCGCCAGCGCCACCACCAGGGCAGGCTGAGCCAGCCACAAAATGAATAAATAAAGAAACAAACAAACACAACAAGCAAACAAATAAATAAATAAATAAAATTAAAAAAAAAAATTTTACCATATAAACAAAGACATAGTCATAAAGTGGAAATTTTGAAGTTTTATATTAAAAAATGTTCAAAAACTGCAATGTTCACCATTTCTTCTCATGAGTTTACAAATAAATCTGTGAAGAAACGTTAAATGGATTCTCAATTTATATTCATTATGGAAACAACACTTGAAAAGCAATTGCCAGGAAAGGGTCTACTCCACTAAATCCCAGTCTCCTTTTTCCTGGTATGAAGGATGGGAAACAGGCTTGATAGTTTCAAGGCTGTTACTGGCAAGCATGCGGGGGGGAGGAGGGTGGTGACACGGGACACACAGAGCCATGCCCATGTGCACCACCAAGCCAGAGAAACAGATCACATTCATATCTATTTGGAAAAGCTACACCTGCTTGGAGGACAACCATACTATATCCACCTTCAAATTCCTCAAGGCAGCAAACTCCTCTCCTTCCCTTTACATCTTTTATTCTCCCCCAACTTCCTGCTCATTCTACTCTCCAAGTGTATCCTGCTCCCAGTGAAGAGAATGAATAAAAAGCTGTGGTTGCTTATACAGAGCTTTCTCAGGTGGTTCCACTCGCCCTCCGTGCCCTTAACACACAGGGTGCCAAAAACATGGGTACAACTCCCTCTTTAAGAGAGACTTCACATCCTATCTTGAGTACAAGGTGTCTTAAAGAGGTCACCATGTGGTTGACTTCTCAGATCTGCCTCCAGACACTTCCTGTCAGCTTCAGATTGGGTAGGACTTTGCGCCTTTAAGACTTTCCCCTTCGTCTCCTTTCTCCCTGCCTGCTGCAGCCTCTGACTCACATAGAAGAGGAATGTAAGAAACCTAGTGGAGCCCAGGTTGTAGCAGTAGCCCAGGTTGTAAACCCCTGCTACCCGACTGTTCTCACCCAACTGCCCCCTCACTTCCAGGACCATTCACTTTGAGGCACACCCTTGGGGCATGGCCCTGGGCTGTCCAGGGCCAGGCATCCCAGGCCACATAGTGTTGGTACCAAGCACCCATGCCCAGTATGCTCAGTCCATTCCACCTTACCCCATGCCTACTTGCTGAGCTCACAGCTCTAGTGATATGGCACGGTAGGCACACAGCAACACCACAAATGCTCATGTACATAGTGGAAGCACAGTAATACACACAGCCCTCCTTCCATGCAAGCATGCCTGAGTCCAGCCCAGGTAAGGAAAATATGGGTCTGTACCTTCTTTGCCCTGTCAGACCCCTCCCTGCAATTGGGCACACCCCTGACTGTGCTACTGCCACATCCCTAGCCAAGGTACCCCCACCATTCCAGTGGTCAGCCCATACTATTCCACGTCACCTCCGCCTTCCCGGCTGCCACCACACTATGGCTGCCTGGTTCTGCTGGTCTCATTCAGTCTAGGCCTACTCAGGGCAACCTTCTGAAAACCTAACACTACCCACAATGCCTGGGGGGTTGGGCTGAATGCTGCTCCTCTACTGTCCACAATATGTTTCTCCAACCCCCACTTCGCCACCTATGTGGCCAAGACTACTTATTCCCTTGTTCTGTATCCTTCTATACCCACTCTGCAACATGGCAGGGTCTTTGACATAGCTCAGTGGACTAAGGGCCTGCTTAGGCAAGTGAAGGGATCAGGTTCAATGCCTGGGACCACATGCCGCTCCAAATCACACCCTCTTCTCACCCTATAATCTTCAGGGACTCATGCCTTTCTATCAGCTCTTATACTTTCTCCAAGCCCCTTCCTGCCTTTCTACTCTTCTGCCCATTAGGACACGGAGAGGTTCAGCTCTCCCTATTTTCCATGGTGTTTAAACCCAGCACTGGACACAGAAACACCCACCAGGAACAACTGTTTTCCTCTGGTGTTTGGCTAACTGGATGCCTGCCTGGGCCACTCAATTATACTCTGTTATGGCCCTGAGTCCCAGATGGAGACAACTGTTGTGGACCTATAAGTCACTCTCACATTGACACACCAAGCATGACAATTACCTCTCTGCTCTCCATGGAAAACCTTCCTTCTTCAATTCCCCCTTCTTCCTCTCCTGTAATCTGTCTCTTAAAAAGCTTAAAACCTCCATACCATCATCCAAAAAGGTAGAGAGAGATAAAGGTCTCCTCTCCAGGCCCACCTCACTAAGTTCATGCTTCAGTCCCAGAAAGACTGAATTTCACTGCTCCCAATTATTTTCCCTTGCATCTGAGCCACCCCCAAGGAAGTTACAAGATACAGTACATTTGAACTTTTAAATGGCCTCACCTTTCTGGTGGGCTCAGAGGCCAGGCCCATTAGAGAATATCTCCCAGTTTTGCAACAAGCCCAAAAAGAGACACAGCAAGCTGCTAACCTTCTCCTGCTCTCTCCTGATACCAGCCTTATAAAGACACCCTGGCTAACAGAAGGGTTTTACTTAAAAATTTACACCCTTGGTCACTACACCACAAGTAGACAGGACCCTACCTGGTCACCTCTAGCATCCTGACAGCAGGCTGCCTACAAGCCTCTCACCAGCGGTTACATCACTTCCAGGTAAAGCTGTGTCCTGCTGATAACTCGCCTGATCCCTCCTTGTGAAAATCCCAGGTACTCTGTCCTAAATTTCAGAAGACACCTCAAAGCCCTAACCCTGCCCATTATGCTGCTTCACCCACTTCATTCAGTCTGCCTTCTCTTTCTTGATTCCACTCTCAGGTCTTCCATCTTCAAGTCATTCCTTATATGGATAAAAGATCTCCTTTTTACGACACTCTGTGTGACTTCTCCCAAGACAGGATCAGGTGGTGGTGGTGGTGGTGGTGCTCATTGTCATCCTTCTCCTCCCCCCCCTCTTCCCCCTCTTCTTCCCCCTCCTCTTCCTCCTTCCTACCCCCCCTCCTCCTCCTTCTCCCCCTCTTCGTACTACCTTGTCTGGCTAACCCTTCTGTTCCTTTTGCCACATCCCATGTCTCTGATCCCCTCTGTAGGACCCAGAAGTTATCACTCCCTGCTCAACCAATCCAATCCTTCCTTAGCCAAGATTACTGGCTTTATATAGTCACCTATACAGCCACTCCAGTTTCTCCCCAGCTCTGGATCCTTACTAACCTCACATACCATCCCTGTATGATCCTGTCTCCCAAGAACACTCTCCCAATTAAGGTGTCCATACTGCCTGAAAATGCCACATAAAGAAGCCATGAAAACAGTACCCACCTTTCCTGCTCCATTTTTCTTTATAACAACAAAGAGACCTGCCTGCCAGCCTGCCTGGTGAGGCTGTTACTGGCAGGAACCTTGGGAAAATAACAGAAGAACAAAGCCACGTTCTTCTGCATCACCCACTGAGATGTGATTACACTCTCATCTCCACTGCCCATTTGGAGAAGCACAACTGCACTGTCTCCATCCCCAAATTCCTTTTTCTTTCTTTCTTTTTTTTTTTTTTTGTACCAGGCATCAAACTCAGGGCCACATACTTGCCAGGCAGGCTTTGTGCCACACAGCTACATCCCAGGTCCCTTTCCTCCTCTTTAAAGCCTTTGATCTACCCTCACTAACTGTTGCTCCAACTCTCTGCAGTCCCCTCCCAGGGGAGTGAATAAATAGCCATGGTTGGTTATAGAGAACTTTCTCAGGTGGTCTCTCCCCCTCTGCATGTTTAACAATTTGTATGATATATTTTAAGGCAGAAGCTGCCATGGCCAGTGTCCCCTCTATCAGTGAAAGCTCTATGGGGGAAGGAGGTGGAGTGGCACTCGGCGCCACGAAAAACACCAGATTCCCACATGAGTCCCTCCACTCACTGGTCAGTGATACGGGGTCGCCTACTGTGAAGGGCTCGGTCCATAGAGCAATGGTTCTCAATTACTTTTAGTCTCAGGATTCCTTAATGTTCCTAGAAAATTTAAAAGTCCAGAATAGATTTGCTGCTCTTGTTTACTGTGCAGCCTATTTAATATTTTCTGTAATACAAATTAAAAAGAAAAATTTCCAAACCCCAAAATGTACAATTTATAAGCTGTCAAAGAATAACACAATCATATATTATATAGTCCAAAAATAATTCCACAACACATTTCTGAGAATAATGGTCAAAGGCCAAGTACTGTCTTGAGACTGCTGTGAAAATAGTACTGACCTCTCAGACCCGCTGGATGAGTCTTGATGTGCTCCTCACCCAGGGAACCCCGCAGCATACTTTGAGCGCCTCTACAACAGAGGCTAAGCTAGTCAGTGTAGCTTTGTCCAGAATTTGTATTAGCTAATTAAAACAAGGCCTGATGAGTCAAATGCAGAAAAATAAAGGCACATGGTGGCAAAGATGCAATCAACTGGAAAATATCTTAAATATTTATATGCTTCTCCAGTTAAGCTCCATTTTTTAAAAGCTTGGTTTACTTATTTATATCTATCATCTCCAAATGATCAGTGAGTGCATGCTTCAAATAAGATTACAGAAATAGCAATGAACACAATTTTTATATTAGATGGCAACTGCATCCATTTCCGGTGCCTCAAACCACTTGCCTCTGATTTCTCATTGATGTGACATAGAGCAGGTAGGTCTCCAGAGTAAAAAAATGAATGGAATCACAGAAAACCCCTGCAATAAATTCTGAATGTTAATTAAGCACCCTAGTCCTCTCAAAATAAATCCTGATACACTCATTAATTAACAGGGAAAGTCGTTATATAACCCCACTAGGAAATAAAAGTTGGGTGGATATGGAGGAGCATGAAGGGAGCGAGTTCTGTCCATCTTCTGAAGATTCCCTTAATCTCTTCTACAGCTTCTCAAAGAGCTTCTGTGACCCTTGTTTTTGTGTATTTGGCGTTTTCATAAATGGTCTATTAACTTTCCTCCACCCTAAACTTGAAATTTCACTGAATTAGAAAAGTATACAGTTTCCTTGAGCCTATGAGTCTATAACTGAATCTATGTAAAAGCAGTAGGAACCATTTCCCCATGAAGTTGGTCAGAGAGCTTGCAGCTACCATTTATACAGAACATATACCGTGTACTAACAGAATGTATAATAAGGGGCCTAACAGCCATTACTTCATTTTCTGTCCCATAGCAATCCTTTATACATATTATACACACTTTACAAATACAGCAAAGGTTCAGGGGGATGATGAAGCAGCTTACCTTACATCCTATGTTTAGGCAATGAGAGTAAGGTATCCAAGGAGCTCACGATATTTCGCTCACAACAGACCCAAGTGAGTATAGTATAAATACCACAGGTGTTCTCACATATAAACTACATACATGCAGGGGATGCTTCAGCAGTCCCCTAAGTACAGACAAGTTAAGCAAGCAACTTGCTTAAAACACTATGGATGGGTAATGTTATTAGATCTAGAAGGTGTTCTCATGTATAAGGTGTACACACAGAGGGGATGCTTGCAGCAGTCACCTTACGTACAGGCAAGTTAAGCAAGCAACTTGCCCAAAACAGTATGGGTAATATTACAGTTTAGATCTAGAATATTCTCCTAACTCTAATGCACTCAAGAGGTGGGCCTTTGGGAGGTTATTTGAATCACAGAGAGCGATATCCACAAGTGGATTCACTCACTAATGAGTTCAGCAGCACACTGTGCCATTAGGAAGCGGGGCCTAGTTGGGATGCAACATGTCATGGAGTATGTTTCCCTCCCAGCTTCCCCCTTTGGTTCCTGCCTGCCATGATCTGAGCAGAGTTCCTCTGCTGGACCTTTCCACCATGGCTTTCCAGACTTGGAGCCAGCTGACTATGAATTAACTCCTCTAAAGGGGCCATGGAGATAGCTTAGGGACACATGTGCCTGCCTGGCAAGTGCAAGGCCCTGAGTTCAATCCCTGGTTCTGTAAAATTAGTCAATCAATCAATCAATCCTCTAAAAACTATGAGCCCAAAGAAACTTCTTTCCCTTTAGGTTGTGTCTGGTATTTTGTCTCAATGAGAATCTGACAAAGACACCTAAGTGGCAATAACAGGCCACTTAACAGCTGTGAGGTTCAACAAATGGAGGTGAGGTTTAAACACTGAGCAAGCATTCAATAAAATTAAGCTGCCTCAATTTATGAACCTTGCACACAGAAAGTGTTCAACAAATAGTAGCCAGCAACAACGATGGAGGTTGTGGGTTAGTAAATAAACAAGGGACCCATCTCAAAAACATTATCTGAACTGTTCTGAAATAGGGTTGGTGTCTGGTCACCCCTGCAAACATTGCAGTATCTCTAATGCCAATAACTAGTCATGCATATTTGTGTGTAAGTTTTTCATTTGTGCTATAAAAGAATGCAATGGTGTGTGACAGAAAATGTACACAGTGGAGTTCCATTTCCTCCTAATGGCATTACATCTCTGGCCTGGGTCTCCATAGCTACATACTGAGGACAATTACACCTTCCTGGCATACCAAAAATCCTTGGAGAGGGCCAGCAGAGATCTCGACTGCTTGCTGTTGCTCTGGCCACCTTATGCTCCAAGAGACTACAAATCTCCTAAAAACTGTTTCCTTATTAATTTCCCCCAGAATATTTATTCCTGGGCTATTTTCTGCAGAATGAGTGGTCCAGAATTCAGACTGCAGGGCTGATAAAAACTACGAGGTAGAGAAAGAGTGACAAACACACCTGAGTGCTTTACTCCCATCTTCTGCTTAGAGCAGGCTACAGAGCTCAAGCTGAAGGAATCCTCAGGAAGTTCAACATACACAGCTAGAGCAACTCTTCCTCAGGTCTTTGCCAAAGCCATAGAAACAGACAGGAATATCATTCACATATGCACTTCACTTACTGGCCCTCACCCACCCCCTGTGAGAATGTGAATTGACTTCTCTGAGCTATTGCTTCTTCATCAATACTTCAAAGTAAAAGAGCACATGCACAAATTCTTCGTAAACAGAAAATGTCTTACAAATGTGAGGTTCTTGAAAACTTGATGGCCCCAAAACTCATGTGCTGAAAAAGATCTGGGTAAGTAATTTAGCTCTTTGTAGAGAACAAGCTGTAAGAGTCAGCAAATTTTTAGGTATCCTGGAATACTTCAAGGGGGCCAGTGAGTGAAACACAACATTCAGGAATAGGAAGGGCCAATGGTGAAAATGGCCATCACAAAGTTGAACACAGGGTAACCATCTTCCACTTCTATCTCATTAGTCCCTAATCTTTTTGGTACCCAGGATGAGTTTCATAAAAGATATAATTAAGGGAACAGAGACAGTTTTAAGATGATTCAAATGCATCACATTTGTAATGTACTTTACTTCTATCGTTAGATTTTCATAAAGAACAATCATCAAGCTAGAGCCCTAGAATACAAAGGCCAAAGTAGGGTTCATGCTCCTACTGATGGGACAGGAGGAACAGCTGAGGAGGTAATGCAAGTGACAGGAGCTGCTCAAAGATGATTCTTGGTCTACCTACTTGCCACTCCCTTCCTGCTGTGTGTCCCAGTTCTCAACAGGCCACTAACCAACACAGTCAGTGGTCCAGGTGTTGGTAAATCCTGTCCCACTCTCTCTTTTAGAATTATGAAAATAGCTCCTTCATGAACAAAGTCATCTCAGAGCTCAGATACAAAACAAAACCAATTACTTAAAACACAAAACATTACCAATCATCAGTAAGTGTTTCAATCAATGAAAGCGCTACTTTAAAAAGATGCATCTGGTTTTGTGCCCTCAAGGTCCATGGGCAGAGACTGTAAAAGCAGGGCTAATGAGAAATCTCAATGATCTGGAAAATGAAATGGCTGAACTCTCAACCTCTAAAAGCTTTTCTCTGGCCCTAACATGCTGAAATTGCATTATATTCTTTGAAATTTTGTTACGTCCTGAAAAATTCCTCCCCCTCCCAGGCAGTCCCTACAAAGAACAGTTTTCCCAGACTATTCATTGTCAACTCCATTCTACACAGCCAGGATCACCGTGCCTAAGTTCTTCAATGTTGCTTAAGGCATGTTCCTACATACATGTATATTCATTTATTCATTCAAATGGAGGACGTTTTACTGAGCTGTAGGCTTTGGATACATTAATGAATCAGCTATAGTCCTGTTCTCAAAATAACAATTTGACAATCTTGGAATCATCACCTTAACTACCACATTCTACACAAAAAGACTAAAATAAATCATGACTCTAAATAACTGTTTTCCAAAGACGTACATATCTATGACAAAGAATGAACATCTGCAAGGTAACTTCCTGAGAAATAAATGACTGGCAGGGTCTAAAGACAGACTACCATAATAACTGAATGTATAAACAAGGGTCAAACAAAGTTAGGTGCCTGGGAAACAACCACTGCTGCTTCAGAAATAAACACAAATTAATTTACCCTGAGTGAAAATCTAAGCTGTGTATGTTGCAAATCCCTCTCTCTTTTTAGGCTAGTCATCCTAGGAGAAAGGGAATGGGAAGAAATTAAATATCTGGTCAGGCTTTGTGGTATATGTCTGTAATTCTAGCATTCAAGAGGCTGAGGCAGGAGAATCACTATGTAAGTTAAAGGGCAGCCTAAAACTAAAAAGACACTGTCTCAAAACACAAAACAGAAGCAAAAAAAGAAATTAAATATTTGATTAGGAAGTAGCTGTGTTATTCACAATCTTGTGCCCAGTATGTAAGATGATACTTAAGCCATGAATTTAAAAATATTTATTCCACAACTTTTAAACAGGCCATTATGCACAGCACTATGAAACTTAAAAACTCAAAAGACCAGGTACTAAACTCAGCTTTACAAGAACTGTGCAATTTGGACAATTACTAATGTTCTCTAGCCATCCAATGTTTTCTATAATATAGAGAAATCTTTGCAAAACTGTTTTAAGGATTATACATATTTTTACTTTAAAAATGTAGCAAACACTAGTCTCCAGAGGAGAAACTTATTAAATTTGTTATTATAATAGCTCCCAAAGGCTTCTAAAACCCCTCATTGCAACAAATATCAGAACATTTCTAGACTTCATAGTAATAAAATTTTAGGTGTTTTTTTTTGTTTCTTTTTCTTTCGAAGGGGTAATGGGAGTTGTTTGTCTCCTAGAGTTTGACTAATATTTACTTAGTGGGGTTCAGTAATGTCAGGTGGCTGTGGGGTCTAACAGATCACACTGTACTACCACATAAAATGACATGATATATTATAGGAACTGAAGTAGACAAAATTCCAACCAACAACTCCACAATAAGGCACACCTACCACCAACAGTATGCCTAGAAGCAAGGCACCAGGAAGGCTGTCTTGTTGTCCAGAACAAGTTCAAGTGTCAATGTCAAAGTCTTGCCCACTCATCCTACTTACTTCTAGAATGCCCCAGAAAAGCATCCATGGTGTCTAAGCACACTTCATAAAGCACCAGCTGTGGGATCTTGTGAAGGAGCTGCAAGCAGAACTGTTCAGAGAACAGATATGGAGATTTTTTTTTTTTCCAGGACCAGGAGATGTGGAGATTTTAAAAGTCAGATCTTAGCCTGAACCTTGGGTCTTTCCCATAACCAATATAATCTGAGATCACAAACTGCCCACTGCCAAC
Source organism: Capromys pilorides (assembly GCA_004027915.1). NCBI lineage: Eukaryota > Metazoa > Chordata > Mammalia > Rodentia > Capromyidae > Capromys > Capromys pilorides. The sequence goes on along the minus strand of PVKN010022987.1, from coordinate 5,248 downwards.
CATCAGGTCACTCACCTAAACATTCAAATATTACTTATTTTATAGATTTGTTATGAGGGCCAAATGATGTAATACAGATAGCTTTGGCTATTTAGACTTCATGATGCGCACATGCTACATGCATTCAATAGAAATGGTACTTCGTTGTCTTTTTTTGTTTTTCAGACAGCACCTGGTTATGTAGCCCAGGCTGGCCTCCAACCTGCAGCAATCCTCCCATATTAGCCTCTCAAGTGCTGAGATTAAGGCATGTGCCACCACACTTACCAGCATAATCCTCTGAATTTTAAATCTAGACATGTGATAGCTACTCCCTTGTGATGTTGAGAAATAGCAGTGACTGAGTTTCCAGTCAGTCAGGAGGGTGACTGGTCCAGGAGTGTCCATACTGTACCATGTTGCTAAACTATGGCTTTTGACATGGTATTTTCAACTTACTTTGGTCATATCCACCTATCAGATGTGGAAGAGCACACGTACATGTCAACAGTTTGGCACCCCTCTCCATCTGTTCTCTCAGTCTATAAGTGGGAACCAGAAAATTCTTCCAAGGATACTAATGCAAAGATTAAATAATGTAGGGTCTCTGACTTAACTGTTTAGTCCAGGATCAGACATAAAGTTTTTGGTAGGTTCAGTCACAATGGCTGACTTTAGGAACTTTAAGAAACTGCTAGCATGATGAAAGAAAAGAGTAAAATTATTTACTTAATTTTTAAAAAATAAAAAGTAAAAAGGCAGCAGATACTTGGCACTGTTCTCTAAGAGTTCACAGTATCATTATTCATTTAACTGCCTAATGTTCAACAACTTTGGGCCTATGACCCAGGTACACTGTTCAGACTCAGGCCCCGCTGACCCCAACTGTTTGTTTGTTTTCTGTACAGCTCTGCAGATCTTGTTTATAGAGCCCCAATGTTTGTTATTTGCACAGTGCATCTCACTTACATAGTACTGTAATTTTTGCTGATTATACTCTACATTGCAGTTCTATATAGTTTTGTTATGTTATATCGTACAGTATTGTAAAAGTTATGCAAATAAAAGCAAAGTCATTAAGCTTCCTTTGATTATTTCTTTGTTCTGAATATTGCAATGTACTTTCTCTATACAATTCATCATTTAGTGACCAATTTATCTAACTGCCTAGTCTCAAGAACAGGACTCAGTCATTAAATGAGGAATGTCTGTACCAAAAAACAGGAGAAAAGTCGGGCATGGTGGCGCACACCTGTAATCCCAGCACTTGGGAGGCTGAGGCAGGAGGATCAGTGTGAGTTCGAGACCAGCCTGGGCTACAAAAGTGAACTCAAGGCCAGTCTGAACTGCATAGCGAAACCCTGTCTCAAAAAGACAAAAAAAAAAAAACAAAAACAAAAACAAACAAACAAACAAAAAAAAACAGGAGAAAGCAGCCAGCTACCTCATAAATTGTGAGGGGATCACCAACCCAACATCTAAAACTACTTGATATTCCTCTTCTCATTCCCCAAAATTCACAATTCTGTTGGGTTAAGACACCATCAAGTGGGAGACACATTCTGCTGTAATGTCTTATTGGGCACGAACATCTTGAAGCGAACTGGTGAGATTTCCTCCAAGAGTTTGCTAAAAGGAACGTAAAGGTCTTGAGTCAGGGCACTCAGAGAGAAAGAAGTGGTGAAGAAAATGTGTCAGGTACCTAAAGGGACTTAAGAATTCCTCAAGGCTGAGCAGGATGAAGGGTATCCAACAGGCAAAAGTGATACTAACCAAAGAAAGCCCAGAGGTCTGAAGAAACAAACTCCAGTTGTATACCTTAATCAAGTCACTTCTACTTTCTATGCTGTTTTCTCAATGCAAAATAAAGTGTGTACTCTTTGCTTTCCAGATGTCCTGAGACAGCAGGGAAGACAGCTTCCCATTGCTGACAAAATACCTGAGAAAATCAGCTTAAAAGGAGGAAAGATTTATTTGGGCTCATGGTTTCTAAGGTTTCAGTTAGTAGCTGCCTGACTGCCACTTCAGGTCTGTGGTGAGACAGAACAGCATGGTGGACAATGCATGGTAGGCAAAGCTGCTCAACTCACCACAGCCAGGAAACAAAAAGACAGCAGCAGGACCCAGGGTCCCAATGCACCCCAAAAGTGCATGCTCCCGAAGATCTTCTTCCAAGTACATTCCTGATTGCAAGGTTTCCAACACTTCCAAAAAGTGTCACCAGCTGGAGACCAAGACTTCAATCCACAAGTCTGTGGGGGATTTTACAGACCAACTATAAAAAATACCACAGGTAAGAACCCGGCACATCCTACCAAGAGCAGATGGATGGCTTAAGTAAGCAGAACTGCAGCTACTTCAGGAGCGCTGCCGAAGGATGCAGCTGAGACCTCATTGGGAAACAGAAGCCAAATATATTCAAGACAGTTTCAGACTTAAGAGCATCTCCCTGAAATTTCTGGAACTGAGAAAGCAACACTCTAGAAAAGCAGCAGTAGTTGTTACAAATCCCAAATATGACAAATCCACATGACATGGGGCTCTCTAGCCAAGAGCCAGCTCAAGGAGAAAATCTGAAATACAACTTGGCTTAAAGACAAAAAAAAGTTCCAACCCTCAGGAAAGAAAAGTTAAGTCACTTTTGGCTCCTTCTTTCACTTTTCCTTCCCAAACTGCTCCCCAGGCCCGGATGTTCCACCAGGCCCACTGGACTTCCAGAAAAACCCTTTCTCCAAAATGCTTCCCTCCTTACTTTTCAACCAAATATCAAGCAGGAAACAATTGAAATACACATGAATGATGGGGCGATCCTGTTGTGTCTGTAAAAGACAAACCCTACTAGGGTCTAGACGTCACAGGAATGGGTCCCCCAAGGGTTTGTGTGCTGGATGCTTGGTTTTCAGTGTGCAGGTGCTAAGGCAGTAGCACTTTAAGAGGAAGGGCCTCACAGGAGGTATTCAGGTGACTTTGGGTGTTGCTATCACAAAGGACTAAGGTAGCTCTGCCTGGACCTAGGTTGAGTTTTTGCTACTCACTCAGGCTTTCGGACTGGCAGTGAGATCTCTCCCTCTTGAACACACTGCCACTGTTGTGATTTTAGCTACCATGGTGTCCTCCCCAGAGTCAAGCTGACAGTGGAGCCATGAACTCTAGAACTATGAACTAAAAACAGTTCATAAACATTTTTTTCTGTTTAAGAGATAGTCAGCCTACAGTAAAAGAAAATGGGTGAATCCAAAGTAGTTTTTCAGCTGGCAAAATGGTTTGTAGAATTAGAAAAAAGTGAAACTGTTTAGGCAGCAAAGAAGAAAGGAGCAACCCTGGAAGCCAAGGGACACCCAAGGTAGAAGAAGCTGGGTGTGTGTGGTCTTTTACACATCTTCACATTTCCCCCTTTACAAGGTAAACACTATTTTACCTCTGAGCCCCTGAGACAGAGTTATTAACAGACTTATTTCCACAGTAAGCAGAAATCTCAAATGTGAGATTTTAAGGGGCAGAGAGAGAAGTCACTACTGAAGGGCCTGGAGGCTGATAAGGTAATGCGGCCCATTTCCCCCAACACTGAAATGACAGTGGCTTTCAGGTCTCTACTGTGCTAAGCACTCCTGCTCCTTTCTCCCTCTACTAACTGTGTGCTCATAACCTGCAACACACAAGCACATCCCAGGCCAATGGCAGACTCAGAGTTCAGTATTTTTTTCTTCAGAGAGACTTTTAATTGAAGGTCTCATTCAAAGCTGTTCCTTCCACAGGCTGCCTGGGATCGAAGGTGTAACACAGCACACACAGCTTTCTGGAGGATCAATCTGGCAATTCAACTACTATATCAGAAATTTATGTGGATACCTGAACTATTAACTTAGTGTTTCTTTTTCGAGGAATCTATCTATTCTAGAATAGAAAATGATTCAAACATTCACTGCTCCAGTGAGAGCAAAAATCGCACTTTGGGGCAGTTGCTAGGCCAACTGTTTAAAAGACAAACTCTTCCACTGGACAACTTAAGGGAAAGAGATAAATGTGAATACAGTGACATGCCCTTCTAAATGCAACTGAAGACTTAAATATATGGAAATGTTCATAAAGTGTTAAATAAAAATAAGCAAAATATAGACTATAGTTGCTTCTAAAATATTTGAAGCAACTGTAGTGACTACCTATAGATATCACTTAAATGTTTTATATTTTGCCACATGGGTGGAAATATATATGCTATATATTTCCACAAAGGGAATACACATACACATGCGCACGCGCGCGCACACACACAAAGAGAGAAAAAGCTCACAGCCAGCCTAAACTATATACCAAAACCCTGACTCAAAAGTCAAAAAGTTGGGCCAGCCAGATAGCTCAGTGGACTAAAGAATCTGCTCAGACAGAGGCAGGGACGGGGGTTTGATTCCCAGCATGCCAAGCTGGCCCCACCCCTGGGGCATGCTGAGATGGTGACTTAGACTGGGTGTGGTGGTGAGCACCAGTAATCCCAGCACTTGGGAGGCTAAAAAGAGCAAGATCACTACAAGTCTAATCTGTGTAGTGAGACCCTGTAGACCTTGTACTAAATACAAAAAAATAAATAAATAAATAAATAATAATAAAAAGACTAAAAGTATGATTAAGCACAAATTATAGCACCAGCTATATGATAGATAATACAAGTACCAACACTATGATTAACTCTATAGGACAATGGTTATGAACCTGTAACACGTGCCACAGTGGCAGGCTGTATCACTGAAAGCTCTAAAAAGTTCATTATCACTGCTATATGGCAACCAGTTTATTTAACAAATAAACTGCATTGAGAATAAACCCACAGATCAAATAAATTTCAAGTAGACATCCAACAATTTCAATACAAAAAGTTCATCTGGATTCTGAAATGAATTAAGATAGCTAGGAAAATACATTAATAGGGGATACTTAACGATATTGTGGAAAATATTTTTCCTGATGTGGTAATAGTATTATGATTAAGGTTTATTTTTTTAAAGTCCTTATCTGTTAAAAGATACATACTAGAAACTTCATGGATGCAAAGAAATACTATCTGATATTGCTTAAAAAAAAACAGGGAGGAGCTAGGTTCTGTGGCAATGCCTGTAATCCCAGGTATTCTGGATGGATGAGGATGTAGCTCTCCAGGTTCTGGGATTAACCCCCAATACTACAAAAGGTATAAGTACATAAATTAGAAAGGAGAGAAGAGTGGAGGTAAAAACAAGACTAGCCAAGATCAGAACAAATGTTGAATTTGAAAAGA
>PVKN010022986.1:0-14953 GCA_004027915.1 Capromys pilorides | reverse complement strand
TTAAATTTTTTATTTATTTATTTGTTTGCTTGTTGTGTTTGTTTGTTTCTTTATTTTATTTATTTTGTGGCTGGCTCAGCCTGCCCTGGTGGTGGGGGCTGGCGCAGCATGTGGTGCCGGGGATCGAACCGCAGTCCCTGCAGTTGCCTGAGCTTTCCTAAGCAGGCGCTTTAGACCACTGAACCATCTCGCCGGCCCCATTAAGTCACTCTTCTAAAAAAGAAATTTATATGGGTTGAGGATGCAGAAAATGCAAGGTCCTGAGTTTGATTCCTGGTACTCCCCAAAACTTACTTATTTATTTATTTATTTATTTATCTATCTATTTATACTTCTTTTGAGTTCTTAAACTAGGGCGACTGTACAATATTTGCACATATAGATCTGGTTTATTTCACTTATGAGTAATGCTCAAGATACCTCCGCTTTATATGAAGTCTTCTAGTTTATCATTCTTTTTTTTTTTTTTTCCCCCATGGGACTGGGGTTTGAACTCATGACCTTGCACTTGCCAGGCAGGCACTTGAGCCACAGAGCTATCTCCCTGGCCCCTAGTTAACTATTCTTTATAGCTGAGTAATATTCCATTTTATGAAAATACCACATCTTTTTCAACCATTCTTCAGATGATGGGCATTGTGGTTGTTTTCAAGATTTGGCTATCACGAAATGTGCTACTGTGAACTTAGGTGCACAGCCTAATTGCTTTTTCATTGAGCTCATTATTAGTGTACAGGGATGTTATTGATTTTTGTATATTTCTTCTGCATCTTGCTACATTGCTGAATTTTGTTTTCAATTCTAGAAGTTTTTTGGTAGTTTTTGGGTCTTGTAAGTAAAGACTTATGTCATTTGCAGTTAGTGATATTTTGACTTCATCCCTTCTATACAGATCCCAGGGCTGGGGAGATAGCTCAGCAGAATAAGTGCTTGCCCAACAAGTGCAAGGTCCTGAGTTCAATCCCTTGTACCACAAAAAAAAAAAAAAAACAGGAAAGAAGGAAACTGCTCCTTGTATACAGAGCCCTTTTCTCTTTCTCTTGCCTGATTGCTCCAGCTAATGTTTCAAGGACTGAGCTCAGTAGGAATGGTGATAGTGGACATCCTTGTCATGATCCTGCTTTGACAGGGAAGATTTTCAGCTTTTTCTCACTAATATGATGTTAGTAGTATGTTGGTCATAAGTGGATTTTATCATGTACAAATAAAGATCTTCTACGCTTACTTTCTTCAGCTTTTTTTTTTTTTTTCTTTTTTTGTCTTTTTGAGATGGGGTCTCACTGTGCAGCTCAGGCTGGCCCTGAACTCACTTTTGTAGCCCAGGCTGGTCTCAAACTCACACTGATCCTCCTGCCTCAGCCTCCCAAGTGCTGGGATTACAGATGTGTGCCACCATGCCCACCTTCTTCAGAATTTTTATCATAAATGGATGTTGGCTTCTGGCAAGGGCTTTCTCTACATATATTGAGGTGATCATATGATTTTTGCCTTTGCTTCTATTTATTTATTGGATTATGTGTGTTGAGCTTACCTTATGTCCATCCCTGGATGAAGCCTATTGGGCATGAAAAACTAGATTTTTATTAGCCCTTTACACTTCTATTCCCCTTTTTAATAACTTTATACTATTTTAATTAAATAATAATAATAATAGAAAAAAACTACTCATACTGTCCAACTCTTGGCACTTGCTTAGGTCTTCCTGCCTCAGAAATATTTCACGATGTAGAATTTAACTGCAAACAAGATGTTTTAGTTACCTTTTCTCATTGGTGAGACAAAATATCCAACATTCAAAGTTAGAGGACAAAAAGTTTATTTGGCTCACAGCTCGGGGGGGCTGCAGTCATAGTTCTCTGGCTCCACAGCAGGGCATCACAGTGGAGATACACTTCATGGCAGGCAGAAGACAGTGAGAGCAAGCAAGCAAAGGAACAAGTTCAAGTGACCTCAGAAGCTCCTTTCTGCTGCTTTTATATTCTATCTAGGCTACTGGGCTTAGGTGATAGTGCCAACCAATCAGTGGCTGATTTAGTAATCACGCATCCTTAACCCCAGAATGACACGCTCTAGATTTGGCCACCTCTGAAAACACCCTCATCTATGGCCACATTATGCTAGGGGAACATCTAAACCATAAGATTCTGATCCCCCCCACTACTCATGCACATCCCTTTAGGAAAAAGGCACTTGGTCCATCTCAAAGAGTTGTCAAAGTCCTAACAGTTCCAGCATTGCTGAAAAGTACAAGCCTAAAGTCTCCTCTCTGAGATGTGTGTGTGCGTGTGTGTGTGTGTGTGTGTGTGTGTGTGTGTATGTATGTGCGCGCGCGCATGCGCGCACTGGGAATCAAACTCAGGATCTTGCATTTGCCAGGCAGGCATTTAGACCACCAACATGAGCAAAATTCCACTGAGCTATATCATATATCAGCAGGCCTCCTCTCTAAAATGCAAGGCAAACTCTTAGCTGAAAACCCTGTACAAAAGTGAGAAGAAAGTGAAACACTTCCAGTATTCAGTGGCACAAGATAGACATTTCCATTCCAAAAGGTACAAAGAGAAGGATGCAAGCAAAGCAAGACCAAAATCCAGCAGGGCACACAGGAAGTCTTATAGTTCCTCAGGCAGCATCTAAGGTAAGCTGCAGCAGAATTCCAAATTGCCTGTGGTTGTAGTTCCCACAGTTTCTCTCTAAGGATGGCTCTGCTACATCCTTGCAATTTTTCTCAGACAATGTATGTTCCTGGCTTCTCCGACTTCCAAGGCCTCCACCACACCTTCAGCTTTACACACACAGTTTCACACTCTGCTCTCTCAGGGCAACTCCGCCTCGTCTCCCAGGTCTCTGGCTGAAATCTGGGTAGAAACCTCTGACCCCACAACCTTTGCATTCTGCATGTGTCTAAAACCGGTGGTGCATGGATGATACCAGGGTCTGCTGCCACTGGGAGCAGTAGCAAGGAATCCTTCTCTCTGGGATGTAGGAGTCCAATGCCTGTCAATCAAATCCTGAGGAACATCTTCCTTAGCTTACTTCCATTATGGAATATAATGCTCCATGGCTCTCTTCTTAAGCTAAGTCTTTCATAATTTTGCAATTTTGAGGCTTCAAGGAGCAGAGTTCCGCTGTTTTCTGTAATTTCTTCAGGTCATCTTTTCTATTCTGTTCCTTTTCAGCAATCAAGATCTTGTCTCTTCTATCTTTGTAGTCCACAGCTTTACTGGAACTTCCTTCCTGACCGAAAGCCACAAAGGGTTTTATTTTCTTTGGCTTTGTTTGGTGAGTGTTTTGTTTTGTTTTGTTTTGTTTTTTCACAACATTTTGCATCATTCTTCTGGGATCTTTGCTCTTGATTCTCAATATAAATCTGGCTAAAATCCCCTAACAGGAACCATTCCATCACCTCAACCTCAGATTGCCTTGAATATTCTTTTGCAAGATTAATTAGTCTGCCACCCTCAATCTTGGTCTCATGTGAAGTCTCTGGGCATGAGCAAAATGCAGACAAGTTTTCTACCAAGGTAGAAACAGTTGGATTCCAACGACCAAGGGAGTACTTCTTCTCAGTATTCCCATCAGCATTCTGGGCCTCTGAGCTTGGCTGAGATTCCCCCATTAAGCACAACCTCAGGGTTCCAGCACTACTATTCTTGCTATTGTTTGTTTTGTTTTTTGTTTTAGATACAGGGTCTTGGGACAGCGAGATGGTTCAGCAGTCTAAAGCACCTGCTTAGGCAAGCTTAGGCAACCACAGGGACTTCAGTTCAATCCCTGGCACCCCATGCTGTGCCAGCCCCAACCCCAGGGCAGGCTGAGCCAGCCATAATATAAATAAATAAATAAAGTTTAAAAAAATAGGTACAGGGACTGAGCAGATAGCTCCGTGGCACAAGTGCCTGCCTGGCAAGTGCGAGGTCATGAGTTTGAACCCCAGTCCCACAAAATAAATAAATAAATAAATAAATAAATAAATAAATAAATATTAAAAAAAAAAAATAGATACAGGGACTGAGCAGGTAGCTCCATGGCACAAGTGCCTGCCTGGCAAGTGCAAAGTCATGAGTTTGAACCCCAGTCCCGCCAAAAAAAAATATAGAGAGAGATACAGGGTATCACTACAGAGTTCAAATTTGTAGTGATCCTCCTGTCTCAGCCTCCCCAGCACTGGGATTACAGGCGTGTGCAACCATGCCTGGTTTGGGGACCGGCATAGTGTGCACAGTACTGGGGTTCAAACTCGGCACCCCGTGATTGCCAGGCAGGCACTTAGACCACTGTGCTGTTGCCCCAGCCCCTCCAACTCTACCTTTTCAGCCGGCATCTATAAACCTTTGCACCTCTTCCCCTTCCCACAAGTCAGCTCCAAAGGCTCCTAAACCACATGATCAGATACAGTCACAAAACCAACCCCATTACTCTGGTACCAAATTCTCTTTTATTTACTTTTTCTCATTCAAATACCTGACATTCAAAGTTAGAGAAGGAAAGGTTTATTCAGCTTAGTTTTTAGAGGTTTTAGTCCAAAATCAGTGGCTCCAAGGCAGAGTGGCACATCGCAGTGGGGCCTCACAGAGGAGAAACAGATCCTGGCAGGCAGAAGGCAGCAAAAGCAAGCAAGAAAAGATAAAAGCCCAGGCAGGTTCCTTCTGCCCATTTTATGCTCTGTCTTGCCTGTCAGGCTTACCGGCTGGCGCCAAACCAATCAGTGGACTAGTTTACTAGTCACATGCTCTTAATCCTAGCACAAGGGCCTGCCAAATAGTTCAGGGGACTAATGCACCTGCTTTGGCAGAGTGCAGCAGCCTGGGTTTGATTCCCAGTTTGCCATGCCAACCCCGCCCCGGGTGCGCTGAGCCGGTGATTGAGACTGGGCGTGATGGCGCACGCCTGTAATGCCAGCGCTTTTGGGAGGCTGAAGACAGGAGAATCATTACGAGTCTGATCTACAGAGTGAGACCCTGTACACCCTGTACTAAATACATTAAAAAAAAAAAAAAATCCTAGCACACACGCACACTAGACCCAAGTCTGTTATCGTGTGAGGCTTTGGGGTTCGTCTTGGTATCAGTAGCACAAGACGAGCCAACCTGATTTCTAGAATGAGTTCATTTAATATGGATAGAAGGCTTCCTTACCAACAACAATGCTGGAAGACATTTCACCAGATGAGTTTTACTTCATCCAGATATATGTGAAATATTAATACGAGTAATGTACACGAGAGATCCAGTAAACAGAAATCGTCTTCAGGCTGCATTTCTCCTGGGGTTTTTTTGGGGTGTGTGTGGGTGGGGGTGTGTGTGTGTGTGTGTGTGTGTGTGTGTGTGTTTGGTTGTTGTTTTGTTTTGTTTTGAGACAGGGTCTCATCGCTTCTCCGCCTTTTGGCTAAGATCAAGGGGAGACAGGGTCTCGCTATGCAGTTCAGGCTGGCCTTGAGACACTTTTGTCTTTTTTTTTTTTTTTTTTCTACAGGGTCTCACTATGCAACTCATAGCGATCCACCTGTTTCCTGTCTCCCAAGTGCTGGGATTACAGGCACATGCCACTGAGCCCAGACTCCACATCGCTGGTTCAGCAGGTGGGGGAGAGAGGGGGGGGGGGGAGGGCGCTTAATCGCTTGAACTGTACCACCCGCCCTCTTGAGCTCACTTTTGTAGCCCAGGCTGGTCACAAACTCCAACCGATCCCACTGCCTCAGGCTTCGTTTCCTGACTCCTGCAGTTATTCATCTCCCTGCCCCCACCCACTTCGGTCCTGCAGCTGAGCTGCACAAACAGGCTCAGCAGTTCCTCACCCGCTTCTTCCTTGATAAATCTGGAAATACGGAAGGACTTAACTATATCTCCTCTCTACCCTAAGGCTTTCCCAGATTGCCCAGATTAAACACGGCCCTACTTTTACTGTTATTCTGATATGATACTAAATGGTTGCTTTTGTTTTTGTTTTTGCGGTACCTGGGATGAAACTCTGAACCTTGTACTTGGCCAGGTAGGCGCTTATGCTGCTGAGCTATATCCCCGACTCTAAATGTAGGTTTATAACAGTGTGCATATGTGTGTGGGTGGGTGGGTGGGTGTGTGTATTCCCATTTGATTGTTCATTCATCTTTTTTGGGGGGAGGGAGAACAGGGAATTGAACTCAGGTCCTTGCACTTGCCAGGCAAGTCCTTATTCTACTGAGCTATCTCCCCAGCCCAAAAGATTGAGAACGATTTTTTTTTTTTTTTTTTTTTTTGGTCTGGCTCAGGCTGCCTTAAGGGTGGGTCTGGAGATTTAACCACCCTCCCTTGTGCCTGACTGGGATTGCCAGTGCAAGCACTTAAACCACTGAGCTAACCTGCAAGCCCCAAAAAATTTAAGGATTTTTTTTTGACTGGCTCAGGCTGCCTTAAGGGTGGGTGTGGGTATTGAGCTGCCATCCCCTGTGCCTTAACTGGTATTGCCCACACAGGCATCATTCATCTTGATTTAGCTATGGCATATGTGTTTTGTGTCTGTGTGTGTGTGTGTGTGTGTGTGTGTGTGTGTGTTTTGTTTGTTTTGTTTTGTTCTGTCTTTTTGAGACAGAGTCTCACTATGCAGTTCAGGCTGGCCTTGAGCTCACTTTTGTACCCAGGCTAGTCTTGAACTCGCAGTGATCCTGCTGTCTCAGCCTCCCAATTGCTGGGATTACAGGCATGCGCCACCATGCCCGGCTGGCACATGTGTTTTTTACACATATCAAGTATTAAAGCCATGGGGCTGGGGAGATAGCTCCATGGCACAAATGCCTGGCTGGCAAGTGCAAGGTCATGAGTTCGAACCTGGTCCCACAAACATAAATAAATAAATAAATACATAAAACAAAAATAAAGCCAGGCAAAGTAGTTGGTATACATCTATAGTCCCAGCACTTGAGAAGCTGAGGCAAGAGGATCACCTTGAGTTCAAGGTCACCCCGGGCTACAGTGAATTCAGGGCCAACCTGAACCACAAAGCAAGATCATGTCTAAAAAAATAATAATAATAATAAGATATTATCAGAGATTAATTAAATGGATTTTTCTTCTCCTAACCTCTCCCCATCACAGCCCTTTCATCTCAGTGTCATTGTCTCTGTTTGCATTTCTAAAATCAAAGTAAAATCTATGAAATGAGAATCTCATTCCAAAAGTATCTTTACTTTAATCCTACTCTGTTGTCCTCCAGAAAACAGCTCTAGAAAACACTTCCACTTCTGTACCGCTTTTCTTATCTACAGCAATGATTTAGAAATGACTCACTTTGAACTTCTGCCTCTGACATCAGATAGTGGTGCGGATCATGAGGCATACTTTAGGAAACAGAAAAAGAGAGAACTCAGCAAGTTGCCTGAACTTATTACAGGACTTCAGTGTGGCTAAGGCTGGGGGCCCAGAGGGTTCTGTGGAGAACTACAGCTTGCTGTGGAAGCCGTCAACTTTATCTCCATTTTTTGGTAAGAGAAATTAAACTGACCATATGACTTATGCTTAGCCTGCTCTGCTCAGTATAGATAAAATGTTCAGGGTCATGCTCTTCCGTTTCCCCAAATCCATCCCCAACTTTGAGCTCTCTTGCTTATCCTTTCGTTCAACTTTCCAGTTTTAAACATTTGAACTTCTAACGGTCTTTGTCTTTAGTATCTTCATTCTGAAAATGATAATGAATTTTATGAAATTTTCCCCTTCTCTTAAAGAGACAATGTTTATCTTTCTTGTCTTTGAGTTTTGCTGTCCTCCACCAGTTTTGATTTTCAAATCATTCATTTCCTATATACACAAACACATATATAAATTCCCATTCTGTTTCCTCTTTTCTTTTATGCTTTGGCCCAATTTTTATTGCTACTGCCTTCATCATCCTATTATTATTTGTTTCTTCAGTCTTTTTTTGTTTATCACATATTAATTTTATTATGAATTTTATTTTTGTAATTAGTGCTGGTCAATTTAATATTGAAGTCTTTTTTTTTTTTTTTTTTTTTTTTTTGATGAACAGGGGTTTGAACACAGGACCTTGCACTTACCAGGCAATTGTGCCCCTGAGCTATCTCTCTGGCCCCTGAAGTCTTTTTTTAAAGTATCTACTAATCTTCAAAAATAGAAGATTTTTGTGGGGTTTTTTTGTTTGTTTGTTTTGTTGTGCTTTCTTTGTTTTTGCAGAACCAGGGATTAAACTCAGGCCCTTGCGCTTGCCAGGCAAGTGCCTATTCTACTGAGCTAACTCCCAAGCTCAAAATAGAGGTATTTTGAAGCCCAAACCTGGAGAAATATAAAATGGTCTTGCTTTGAAGGATTTTTAACTCCTGATTTATATATTTTTTCTTTTTCTTTTTTTGAACCAGGAATTGAACTCAGGACCTCACACTTTTCGGGCACTGTGCCTCTGAGATATATCTCTGGCCTTGCTTTTTCATTTTCAAACAAATAATATGAATATTTAAAATACAGTTCCTGACAGATAGTTCCATTTTTCTTACATCAGAATTTTGTTCTTGTTAGCCTTTGTTATTTCAGTTTGGACAGGACTCTTTGTTAGCAATGCTATAGGATCTGATCTTTGCAGTAAAAGAAGAATATTAGCGCCAGCCAGGTGGCACATGCCTATGACCCCAGCAGTTGGGAGGCCAAGCCAAGAGTAACCCCATGAGTATGAGACCAGCCTCGACTACATAGAGTTCAGGACCAGACTGAACTACATAGCAAGACCCTATCACAGAACTGGTTTGTTAGTCATTGGACTTAGTATCTTAATCTCTTTAGTTGTGATTTTCTAAAAGTTTAATTTACAGGGGGCCGGGGAGATAGCCCAGTAGAATAAACGCTTGCCTGGCAAGCACAGGGTCCTGAGTTCAATCTCTAGTATCACAATCAATCAATAAAAGTTTAATTTACTGAGCTTTGGTATTAAAAGCTGCAAAGATAAAGTGGTGAAAAAAAAGACACGATCATGTTTTGTTTTGGGTTTTGCTTTGTGGCACTGGGTGTTGAACCTGGGGTCTGTGAACGGAGCTCTACCCCCAGCCCAACCCCCCTTTTTGGAGACAGGGTTTCATTAAACTATCCAGGCTGGGCAGGAATTTGCAGCGCTCCTTTCTCAGCCTTCCCTACAGCTGGGATTACAGCTAAATTTTCTTTTTGTTGGTTTTTTCGGCTAATTTTACTTTTAGTCAATCCTAGCAATCTATGGGGCTGTGATTCTCAGTGTTTTATGGCTTCGCATAAACATGTGCATTAGAACAGGACAATGGATCAGGGCAGCAGCTAGTCACTGTAGGGCAACAAGGAACAGGCCAGGACTTGAAAGTTTGAGTAGAAGCAGCAACCAAAACGAGAATGAAGATCATTTCTCCTTTTTTATTTTTGCTGATTTATCATCTCAACTTCCGCTAATCCTGTAAAGCCCTATGACAACATCTGTTCAACTCAACAGAGCTACTTTCAAATGTTTTGGGCCTCTATAAAAAGAAAGTGCTCTTGTATGATAAAGAACTGGAAATTTAACAAGGAAGTTAGAACCAGGCATGGTTGCAGGCATGGTACATGCCTGTCATGCCAGCACTAGGGAGGCTAAGACAGGAGAATTCCTGTGAGTTTGAGGCCAGCCTAAACTAACAGCAACGCTCTGTCTCAAAAAAAAAGGAGTTGGGGGACGTCAGAGGAATTAAGGAAACAATCTGGGTAAGGGTTAAAGGAATAGCAACTAGGATCTTGAATTTAGTTGAAAACAAATAGTAAGTGTCACAATGAGCACCCATCCATTCAAATATTCTGGAGCCTTTATGTCATACAGGGCACTGAGCTCAAAGCCTGTGAAATGATCGCTTATGGATGAGGCTCATTTTTACCATCATGAAATTGAAGGCAGACTGATAGAAAAAACAACTGTGATAACAATTACATATAATACAGGACAAGAAGTGCTGCTGCATCGCAGATATAGGAGGGAGGACTCAAACACACAATTAAAAAACTAAAGAATTAAAAGAGCCAGGCATGGTGGTGCATGCCATGGCTATAATCTCAGCACTCAGGAGGCTCAGGCAGGAGGAATGCTGCACATTTGAGACCAGTCTCGACTACAAAGAGAGCTCAAGTACAGCCTGAGCTGCATAGTGAAAGCTGGTCTCAAAAAGAGCAGAGAGAGGGGCCGGCAAGATGGTTCAGCGGTCTAAAGCACCTGCTTAGGAAAACTTAGGAAATGGAAGGACCGCGGTTCGATCCCGGGCACCACATGCTGTGCCAGCCCCAGCCCCAGAGCAGGCTGAGCCAGCCATAATACAAAAATAAATAAATAAATAAATAAAATAACATAAAATAGTATTACCATGATTTAAAAAAATATTTATTAAAAAAAAAAAAAAGAGCAGAGAGAAAAAAGAAAAGAGAAAAGAAGCTAAAGTAAAATGAAGGGAAGAGCTCCCAACAATAGTGGTAAACAGAACTCACCAAGCAACAGAAAATGTCATGAACTGGGAAGAAGGAGTAGTTCAGGGAAGTAGGAGTGTCAGGAATTAGGGAAGGAAATGTCACGGAGCCTAGAGAATGGCCTGTGGCGCTGCAGTGTATCAGATGGCACAACACGGAGAATGGAGCCACAGAAATAGAGGCCTGGGCTTGCTTTCTAGAAGAAATCTTAACAGAGCCATGGGGACAAAAGATAGATGACAAAGGGTAGGAAGTGAGCAGTCAGACAACAGGCTGGGGGGGCGGGGGGGGGGGGGGGGGGGGGGGGTGTGCGCGCTAACAAAGAAGCTTGCAAAGGAGAAGCTATGTTAAGTTAAGATAGCATGGTGGGTGGCTCTTGAGAGACTTCAGAGACATAAAACTTTGAGACACTGTAGGATGCTAGGTTGGCTACCATCACGAACAAGCCAGTTGTAAAAGATATTTGGGGGAAAGCTGGAAGGTAATTGGATAAAGAATGGGTATCCCTAAAGGATTAATCTAATGGTGCAATGGGAGCCTGCTAACAGAAAACAGAACATAAAGAAATGAAGCAACATGCATGCACTCCCATGTCAAAGACATGCTACTCACAGTCGCCCACAGGTGGAAACATTCTAAAGGTTCGCTGAGGGATTGGATCAGCAAGGCATGGCCTACGCATACAGTGCAATGTCAGCCTTAAAAGGCAGAGCAGCTTTGCACACTCTCCAACATGGTGGGCATCACGTGAAGTGAGGAAAGGCCAAATGCAAGAACATAAAGACTGTATGAGTCTGTGTTCATGAAATACGTGTGCAAATTCACAGAAACAGGAAGTAGAATGGTGGTTGCCAGGTGGTGCCAGGAGGAGAAAACCAAGAATTGTTTCATGAGCACCAAGTTTCCATTTTACAAGATAAAAAATTGGAAATTAGTTGCACAACGCTATGCAGCTAATAGCTGGGGGAGGTGGCACCCACCTGTGATCCCAGCACTTGGGAGGCTGAGGCAGAAGGATCACCTGGAGTTTGGGGCCAGGCTTGGGTGCATAAGCAAGTTCAAGGCCAGTCTGAGCTGTATATTGAGACCTTGTCACAAAAAAAAAAAGAAAAAAAAAAGAACCTCTAGAAATGTGGTGCCCAAAGAAGATGGAGTTATACCTGATGAAGGTAACCAAGTCCCCGCTCCCTCTTAGTGTAGAGGAGTTCTTAGAAGGTCTGCTGGAGAGAATCGATAGATCTTTTGCTCTCAGAAAAATGAAAATATGAAAAGTTAGAACCATTTCAGATGGTGGTGCTAAAGCCTTTTTATGACCTCAGGTTGGGGAGTGCCATTCTAGAAGTTTTCCTTTGTTTATTCACTTAATTCATCTTTTTCTGTATATCCTTTTTTTTTATGAGACAGAGTCTCACTGTATAGATCAGGCTGGCCTTGAGCTATGTGGCTCCAGGCTGACCTTGAACTCTAGGTGATTCCCCTGCCTCAGCCTCAGTGCTGAAATTATAAGTATGGGCCACCATGTCTGACTGATTTGTTTAGAGGACACAGAGTGAGGAAAGGAGCTAGTAGAAAATGAGAGATTGAAAATACAAGACAGGAGGGAAATTTGCTCTTATAGAATTCCAAATGAAGTTATTATTTTGACACCCACTTCAATCAATTCCATGAATTTCAAATTGTCTATCAGAGACTGTTTCCGTGCAGTCTCATATGAAGTCAAGGAGTACACACTAAAACATTTTTAGGGTTTTCTTCTAGCTTTGTGATGCCACATCATTATGTGGGAAAGTTAAAATTCTAAGAACTATGTGGTCTTTTAGAGACACTGTCAGTTATCAGATTTTCTTTTCATCTTTCTGCAGACATTTAGCCATGGAGTCTTTCTCTGATGAGACCAACTCAACTGACCCATACTTGGAGCCTCAGTCTCAAGCCCAAACCATCCTCGCCTTGGCCATTCTTGGCTTCACTTTCCTACTGGGGTTGCCAGGCAACGGGCTTGTGCTGTGGGTGGCTGGCCTGAAGATGCGGCGCACAGTGAACACAGTTTGGTTTCTGCACCTCACCTGGGCAGACTTCCTCTGCTGCCTCTCCCTGCCTTTCTCCATGGCTCACTTGGCTCTCCAAGGCTACTGGCCCTATGGCGAGATCCTCTGCAAGCTCATCCCCTCCGTCATCATCATCAACATGTTCGCTAGCGTTTTCCTGCTTACTGCTATTAGCTTGGACCGATGTTTGCTGGTACTCAAGCCAATCTGGTGCCAGAATCACCGCAATGTGAGAACAGCCTGCATTACCTGTGGATGCATCTGGCTGGCAGCTTTTGTCCTGTGTACACCTGTGTTTATGTACCGAAAGACATCAACTTTAAACAACCACACTATCTGTATCTACAATTTTGGCCCCACACTATATGACTATTATTTGGACTACACTTATGATCCAGATGCACTGGACTACAAGACTACTGATCCCACTTTCCAGCTGCCTGGAGAAATGGAAAATGGATCAGACCCTTCCTTCCAAAAGGATGCGCATCCTGGGTCAGTCACCACTATCCTTTATTCTCAAACATCTCAAAGACCTTCTAAAGATTCACCTCACATGGATTCTACAAAGTTATCTACTCAAGATAAATCTGCTGGTATGGTCTCACCCACAACCTTCTGTGGGCTTCCCATGCAAGAGACCAGAACTCTGAATAACTCTGCTTCTCTTGCCACTGATTTAGACCTCTTCCCCAATGTGTACCGAGATTGCTTATCCACACCTCAGCTTTCACAAGACTTCCATTATGATCCAAGCCTATTCCTATATGAACATCAGGTGCCAACCCCTTTGATGGTGATGACCTTCACAAGGCTAGTGGTGGGTTTCCTGCTGCCTGCGGTGATCATGATAGTCTGTTACACCCTCATTGTCTTCCGAATGCGACGGATCCGTGTTGTCAAGTCTCGGAACAAAGCCCTTCACCTGGCTGTGGTGGTGGTGATCGTCTTTCTTGTCTGCTGGACTCCCTACCACGTTTTTGGGATTCTCACATTGTTTACTGATTCGAGCAGTCCCTTGAGGGAAGCTGTGCTGTCCTGGGACTGCGTGTCCCTTGCTCTTGCATCTGCCAACAGCTGCTTCAACCCCTTCCTTTACGCCCTCCTGGGGAGAGACCTCAGGAAGCAAGCGCGACAGTCCGTGAAAGGCATTCTGGAAGCAGCCTTCACGGACGATGTCACAAAGTCTCCGAGTTGTACCCAAAGCAAAGCCTTTACAGAAAAAGACAGCTTCAGTACAAATGTGTAAAACTAGAGAGCAGCCAACCTAAGATGTTCCAAGTTGCACATATGTGAAAGGAGGAGGGATGTGGTACTCAGAAACTAGTAGTCATTAATCCAGTTCTCACCATGTGAGCCTGGACTACAGGCATCAACCTGACCTGGAAAACATTAGGAATGCAAAAGCGTCCTTTCAGCCGTGCTGAATGGAAACCTTTTTCTACCAGGAGCTAAGTGTTTGGCAGGCCCTCTTGGTTTTAGTTAGTGATGTTTCCATATGCATACAGCATACACTGAGCAAATCCAACCCTATCTTACCCAACTTCCAGTAACCGCTATTTTACTTTGAGGTTGGATGTTTTCAACTTCCACATGTAAGAGAATATGTAGCACTGGTCTTTCTGGATCTGGCTTATTTCACTTAACATAACTCCATCTACTTTCTTGCAGACAATAGGACTTCATCCTCCCGTACAGCTGAGTAACACTCTGCAGCTTGTAACTACCATGCATTCCTCCTCCATTCATCTGTTCACAGGCACCGAGGCTAATTCTGTCTCTTAGCTGGGGTGAAGAGTGTCACAATAAACTTTCTTTGATTTGTAAAATACCCAAAGTCTGCCACCTCCTTCTTCTCTGTGTATACTTTTACATGTTAAACCTTTGAAATTCCAGCCTTGTTTCAATCTAAACAGTAGGAAATGGGATATATTTAAGACTTGCAAGACATTATTTAACTGTTGAGGTGAGACACTGGACCACAAATCTGTCGTAAAGTACGGAGCAGGTAAGTCTCAAAGCACGAGGAATTCAGGAGGAGGCTGCAAGCTAACAACATCGTTCAAATTACCTTTCAAGTTTCATGTGTTTATAAATTTCCACGGCTCCTTCCAAGATTCAAAAATTCATGGATCCTTTAGTTTGACATTCCGAATATATTATAACCTCTAACTATGGAGCAAATAAGCCTCATAGTGAGGTTGCTTTGGTGCAAAAACAATTATCCAGCCACCCAGGAACTTAAACATATCCTACAAGACCTGGCATATAGCATTTCAAACTACTGGGGTTGATATATTGGGTATCAGGTTAATAATCATGAGGACTAAACACACAATAAATAACTGACATTTCTGGGCTCCCTTTCAGAGTTGTTTTTTTTTTAAAAAAGTTTATTTTATTTTCTTAAACCTCATGTATTTGTTTCTGTTATGGCCGGCTCAGCCTTCCCGGGGGGGGGGGGGGGGGGGGGGG
>PVKN010022984.1:0-14972 GCA_004027915.1 Capromys pilorides | reverse complement strand
ACCATAAGTATCCATAACAAGTAAAATATTGGTATTTTCCTAAAAATCTTTTAGTGTTATGAATGCTATGTTTTATGATAGAATTCTAGTTTTGCAATATCTTTTCATGTGTTGGTCTCTCTTTTACAACAGAAAAATAAAGGTTTGTTCATTAATTTTCTAACTAACATCCATTATGGTTTGTATCTGTTTTCAGAAGAACCTGGATCTAGAAAGTATGATACTGGGATTAAGGGTCTGTGACTACTGAATTAGTTCACTGACTAGTTTGGCATGATTCTGCATGTGGATAATGGAAAGGCCCATCCTGGATGTGAGAGTTACTAAGGGCTTGCTTGTATGCTGAATAGAATACTGGGCTGCTGTCATTGTTTGCCAGTAGCTGCTTCACTACAACACTGCTTTACTGCCTTCTTCTCTCCATGAAATATTTCTACTCTGTAACACCCTTCATAAGGCACCCTGCCATGAAGCCAACCAACTGTGAACTCAAAGCTCTGTGGACTGTGAGCTACAATACCCTTCCTCCTTTAATTTTGCATATTGCATATTTTGTCTCAGCAATGACAAAAGTAGCTAAGACAATGTCCCTATTCACACATTAGCTTTGCTATGACTGAGATAACCACCCTTCTCACCTAACACTGTAAACAGAAAGCAACCAAAAGAGAAAAAGAACTAAATCTTGACACAGTTAAATTACATTTCAAAATGTCCTCATGGTGAATACAAATTTCTGAGCATGGGTAGTCTGATTCTAGAATTATGGTCATTATTTTCCATTACTGAGTGAAAGACAAAGTGTCTACCTGAATAACTACATCTGACACACTTTTTTGAATTATTCATGTTGTCATGAATTTCAATTGTACCAATTCATGAAGAAGTTTAACCTACATCATACAATTTCAGAATAAAAGGACTTTTGATTTATCCAGAGGTAATCTCTCAAAGGGCTGGCAATTGTGCTGATGGTGAACTTGGGTTCCAAACTTTATGCTCTCCAAAATCTTCCTCATTCAGCCTACCTCCCTGCTCCACCATGGCCAGAGTAACACATTTGACTGTATGTGTCAGGTTTCTTCCACCAGAATATTCAATATGTGTGTCTTAGCTACTCTTTTCTCATTGCTGGGACAAATACCTGAAACCCAAAATGAAGGAAGAAAAGGTTTATTTAGCTCACAGATACTGGCGGTTTCAGTCCATACTCAGCTGGATCCAAGGCAGAGATGCCCAATGCAGAGGTGAGCAGTTCATGGCGGTGGAACAGCAACAAAATGGTGACAGAGGCAACCAATCAACCAGGGAAGCAGAAAGAAGAGTAACTAAGGCAGAATTTGGTACCAGAGAAGTGGGGTCATTGCTGTGACTAACCTAACCATGTGGATCTGAAAGGATCTGCAGAGAATCAAAAGCATGGCCTGAGGGCATCACAAGAGGCAGCAGCTCTCCACCCTTTTCAGCCCCAGAATTGCAATGGAGAGAGGCTTTGCCTTGAGAAGAAAGTGGCAGAGACCCAAGTACTAGAATGGTGGCAACGGCCAAACCAGATTCCAAAATGGTGCCGGCAGGCAGAATTTATTCCTCGGAATTAAGGTCAGAGTGTTCATCAATCCAGGCACTCCACCCTACAACCAAGAGAGAAGGAAGCCTGGCTGCTGCTCCAGCTGGCAGCAGACCTTGGCATCATCCCTGTGACATTGGTTTTAGGAGCATTCAGAATGCAGGAGTTATTAGGTTAAGAAGGCTTCCACCTCGATTTCAGAAGAAGGCCTGGGAGGCCAGGCAGTGTGCCCTAAGAGGGCAGTGTGTGAAGCAGAGAGTGAGAAGCCAATTCAGTGGAAATTCCAGAAGTTTGGATTGACTAAGGGAAACTGCAAAGAGGAAGCAAAGCCAGCCTAAGAGAGAAGCCATGGAAACTACCACCAAGAGTGCCTTAGGGACGAGCTTCATGGAGCCCACAACTCAGTGCAGACTGTTTTGGATGCTCCAGTTGGAACTATAGGATTTAATGTTTACCCTGATGGATTTTGGACATGTGTTGGTCCCAGTGTTTTGTTTTACCCTATTGTTTGCAACTTTTGGAATGGCAGTGCTTATCTTGTGCCTTTGAATGTTGGGTCTGTTTAACTTTTATTTTGTACAGGACCTCACAGTGAAGAGATTGTCTTGGATCTTGGAGGATACTTGGAACTTGGACTTTTCAGCAATGTTGAAACTGTTGGGATTTTAGCAACTTTTCCAGAGGGACTAAAATGTCTTTTGCACAAAGGGATGTGCATGAGTCTTTGGGGGTCCAGGGGCTGAATGTTATGGTTTATATCTAGTTATCCCCCCAAAGTCTCATGCAATCATGGGGTGGGGACTTCTAGAGTTTGAGACTTTGGATTATATGTTTTAGTACTGGAATTATAGGTCTGAGTACTGCTGGGACTATAGGTGTGGTCTAGGGTGGATATCCTAAGGCAGAGAGCCTGAATGTAACATAAAGAGAGACCGAGAGACAGACTCACGCTGTTGCTCTCTGCTGCCCTGGTTGGTTGGTTGCCTCTCTCACCATTTTGTTACTGTTCCGCCACGATGAACTGCTTGCCTCTGCATTGTGCCTCTCTGCCTTGGATCCAGCCAAGTATGGACTGAAGCCTCCAGTAACTGTGAGCTCAATAAACTTTTCCTTCCTTCATGTTGGGTATCGTGTATTTGTCCCAGCAATGACAGAAGAGTAACTAAGACAACGTGAAACAAATTAGAATCATACCAATGAAAGTTCTATTCCAAAACTTCCTTAGTATTTCATTACATCTTTCAGGATTCACAGGGGAACTGATTCAACTTCTAGAATCAAAGAAACATACTAAGGACTTTAAAACAATGCATACCAATATGTCTAGTTCTATATATCATCCTATTTTCTCATTTAGGACTTATTTTTTGGGGTTACATTTTGACTATGCAACCAGAATAATATATCTGTCTACAGTGATCTTGTATCCTTCTTCATCTCCTCTCCTTTCTCCCTTATCACTTTCATTATTCTGCCTCTATTTCTCTCTTCTTCCCTCTACCCTTCCCTTCTATAGATTATTGCTTGGTATACTGACCTATGCAAAGTGTCATAATGCAATTGCTTATGCATAAATTTCTTTCAGCCAGCTATTGGTCCTGATACAAATCCAGACCTTTCCTCTCAAGACTTCAATGCCTTACAGTGTGCTCTCTGGAACACTAAAGTAAATGTCTGAGTTGGGTTGTTTGTAAATGCCGGTCTGAGATGCACCTTTCAAGGTACATGAAGCTTCTTCTCCCATGGACCTTGAGAATGTTTAATGAGGTTCCCAGACAATCAACAAGCTCTATATTCAGTGATCCTACAGAGCAATCTGCTTCCAGGTTTAGGTAGCTACCGAACTAACCTGTTCTTCAACCACCTACTTCATCAAAAAGCAAATAAATTTTTTTGCCAGATCCTTAGGACATACAACTTTGATAGATTCTTTCTGATTTGTCCTGCTTTAAATATCCAAGTCAAAGAGCCAGCCAAATAGCTGAGCAGATTAAAGCACTTGCAAGCAGGTACAAGGGCCAGGGGCTCAATTCCCTTGGACTGCCATGCTGGCCCTGCTCCTGAGGCATGCTGAGATGGCAGTTGAGACTGGGTGTGGTAGTGTGTGCTTGTAATCCCAGCTCTTGGGAGGCTATAAACAGGTGGATCACTATGAGTCTGATCTAGTAATGAGACCCTGAACACCCAGTAGACACTTTCCTAAAAATACAAAATAAATAAATCAATATCCATGTCAAGAGCAAACCAGGTTTGGAAAAGTAAATGCATGATTTATCAAAATAACGTACATACCAAGGAGTCCTTTTTCTGATACTTGTCCATTCCAATTGGAAGGTGGGAGGGCGGAAAACTACACAAGGTTCCCCATGTCTGGATTTATGAAGACTGCTTTTTACTAGCTTACAAATAATTTAAAACAAATGTTATGTTAAATCATACATTTGATTTGCTTATGGTAATTAGAGGAGGAGATACATGCAATGACTTTAGGCCATAAACCAAAGTGCCATAAGATCCTACACCAAATTAAATGATAACGTCACTGAAGAAAAGTAATGTGTGCCTTTGTTCACTCAGTGACAGACTTATTCACTTGACAGACACTAAACAAACACTCAATGCTATACACAGTGAGAATCACAAAGGTACACAAAATATGGTCCTCAAATTGATCTTTTTGTCCACTTTCAGATTGCACATATAGTAAGACCACTAGGGGTTCATTAATTTATTTTACTTCCTATAAAACTATTTGTAAAGATTAGTGGAGGGGCTGGAATGAGACAAACATGATTTTACATCTTGGCTATGCTACTTAACCTTGTGTCAGCCTACTCAAGGGACCCAATGGGAGATTTTCAAGGATGAGGTCTCAGGGTCAAAGAATACACATGTGAAAGACAACAGCAGATATCATGGAGCAGAGCACAACAGAGCAGAAGAGAGAAAGAACGCAAGAGAGCCAAAGCAAGAGTTATTTGTATCTTTATTATATAATTCTTATACAAGTTGTTATCTCAGGTTTACACTCTTACATAATGTGGTAAACAGCACATGTGTGTTTACCTGAGCTAAGTCATAGTTACATAACTGTACCCCACTGTGTGTCTGCCTTAGACAAGCAGAATCATGTCCTTCAGGTATCCTTGTCTGTCTCTGAGCCTTGAAGCAGTCTAAGTGGGCCCCCACATCCCACCTCCTTAAAGGTCATGGGTGTATAAATGTAATATTCTGTATATAACAGAACACAAACAAGTAACTCTTTGTGTTATAGTTAACAAATCAAGAACTATGTGGTTTTGCAAAACCACTGTTTCATTTAAACAGCTTCATCCCTAAGCAATATCAAAATCTTACACATAGAATTCAAGGCCTGGACCATATATTGAGCAAAGCCTTCAACTTGGAGAGCTAGGTCTATGGTCCTTGCACCTGGTCAGTTACTGTTCCTAGAGGCATCCATATGCAATAGTTAAGTCAATATTTTTAGTCAGATGCTATTCCTAGCAGTCAACTATTTCAATGCCTGGTCAAGGCACTGGTTAAATCATTTACCAGTGAGAGGGAGACTTATGTCCTAAACCATGATATCTTACATGGTCAGCTTTTTGGCCACACTCTCATACATCTTGCTATAGGGCAGCATCCCACAAGGGATGCTATCTTATCTGTCACTTCTGAGCTGTCCAAGCCAGAAGCCAGGGCATCAGCCCCCTAAATATGGCCCAACTTCCTTGCACATATATAAGGACCCTTCTTCATGCATCACAAGCAGGCATACTGTCTGAAACTCTGCTCATTGGTTTGACCTGCTTGTTTGGGTTTCAAACCAGAGTATTTCCATATGTGGATAGACATTGACTGCTGTCTATTGTGGGGTGGGTCTCAGCTAGACCCAGAAGTAGTATGAGGTTCAGCCAGTGGTTCCTCTTTTCCTTCTGCTTAGGGACTAGTGATCAAGTCTGTCCTGTCTGACAGGTCCCAGAACTGTTTCCAACTTGGCTGCTAAGAGGCTAGCCAAGAAGAGGCCCACTGTTTAAGGCACATTCCCCAATATGTGAGAATGGAGATCTGTGCCACCCACTTCTGGAATGGGCTGTCCATGTCTCTACTCATCCCTCTGTCTGTCCCATGATTCTTCACTGGCATGCAGAGCATCATGCGTTGCTGCTGTTTCTCAATCATGGAACACTATGGCTCAGTTCCCTTCTATAGCTGTAACCAAAACCCAACAGGGTGCTTTCTTCTCCCTTGTTTTTAATCACAGGCCCCAGCCAAATTCATGGCCATCCAAATGGATGGTTAGGGTAAATGGCTAGGTAGAACCAATGACTCATAGGGCTTACTCCTGTGTAACAGCCCCCACTGAGTCATGAAAAGCATCTTCCACTGTATCTTTCCAGTCCTATGAACCACTGATCATTTGTATAAAGGGCACAGCAGTGTAGCTCGGTATGGTATGAACACCCGCCAGAACTGTAGCAAGCCCACACACACCTGAAACTGGCATACTGTCATGGGATTGGGGTATACTTGGATATTACCAATAATAGCATTATCTGAGAAGATAACACCCAAGAATCTGACAGATAAGCCAAGTCCCTGGACCTTGTCTTCATTTTAAGGCCATGCCCATGTCAGCAAAGCTTGCTTCTGGATATGTGCGCCAGCTTCCAAATCTTTAAGGCAATCAGAGTTAACATAATGTCAATATAAAACAATGATACTGTTGCTTGGCCCAGATGACCAAGTCCTGGGCTACCAGGCCATGACACAAAGTTGGGATATGCAAATAGCCTTGCAATAATATCTGAAAAGCCCATTGCCTGCCTTCCTAGGTGAAGGTGCATTGGTCCTGACTTCCACAATCTGGATAAGACTTCATAATCATTTGCCATGACTTGGCTGGCTTCTACTGGGGCATACTAAAGGGCTCTGTGCAGGGAGTACCACACCTGATTTTTCCGATTTCAAGACAATCTGTCCCATCTCCTCATGGCCTCCTAGTAGCCAGTCCTGCTTTATGCACACAATGCATGTGGCCTGTGGGAAGGCCAGCAGTGCATGATATTGATGGCCTCAGACTATGGTTTTTTCATGCAAATTTGCAATTGGAATTCTCCCTGTGTGATGTCTAGCCAAGCATCAACCAGTATGTTGATGTGTATTCATCAACAGTGTAAACATAAACATTGTACAGGTATAGGGGGAAGTACCCAATATCCAAAATCATTTGGGTCTTCCAGAACATGTTTTCATGACCTTCATACAATTCTATACATGGATTAGGTCCTATAAAATGGTCTGGATTGCCATATATTGGTATTAACTCAGCTCTAGTATCCACTAATGCTAGTACACACTACATTCTTTATGGACCAGTAAACAGTCAATTCTACATGTGGCCTCTGGCCTGCTGGAACACCTCCACCCAGACCCAGTACCATGGCCTGAATCCTTATCAAGGTAAAAGGAGGCCAGTGTCATTTCTTCTTGCTTCACTGGAAGCAACTTTGGCCTTTTGACTTTGGCTGATTTGCTGGTATTGCTGCTCAGGTGTAACTGCCTCCACAAAGTCAACAAAACATCCAAAGGCTGCCTGTCTAATTCATCTGCAGCTCAGCTTTTAGGCAGAAGATCTCTCCCAATCTGATTCTGACTGCTCTTCATTGGTTCCATACCCTGTCCTTGGAGGAAAGGCCTTGATCTCCTGGAATTGCCCCTTCCTTTTCTTCTTTACCAGTACAGATTTTTTCAGAAATCACCTTACCATGATGCTTCACTTCTACATTACCAGCCTGGCCAAGTCATCGACAGCATTATGAACCTGTTGATTTGTAAAGGGGGCTGGAAGGCCTACCATTGACCTAAACATGCTAGCGAGCCCACTCAGCAGGATTATGTCCTTCATTCATGCCATCAGCAGTTCCTTATCTGGGCTATGTGCTGCAGTGCAAACATCACCTTCTACATGCCCATTTCATATAGCAGTTATCGAGTCTAGATAGTGACTTGTTCTAGCAGGTCACTTGGATTCTCCCAAACCAGAAGAGCCACTACCATCAACCAATTTATCACACCATGATTATCTGCTGCTTCTGGTGCTGTCCTCTTCACATCTTCCAGAATGCATCTCAAAGAGGGTGTGCAGGATATGCTGGCTATTTAGGATATTTCCTTGGGCTTAATTGAGTGTTATCAGCACATTGTCCCACAGTTGTAGCAACCACAAGGCACTGTTTCACCCACTTTCTGCTTTGTTTGGTCAGCTGTTAAAGCTCTGTGGTTGTGGCTGTATTATGACAGAAATTCCCCCCCCCACCATCAGTATATTTCAATTTGTAGTTGTCCAAGTAATAGTTCTTATTCCTGATATTCTGGGAATGATCTTGATCAGTGCCCATCAACATAAATAAATCTGCTCCCAAATACCGGGTATCACTTTGGTTTTTCTGCTTGCCATTGCATCTGGTCTGTTGGACAGGAAGACTGACAATGCTGATCTCTTTGATTACCAGTCATCCATTCACAGGTAGAATAAGAACCTCTCCAGGTCCTTAAAGGAAAGCACATTCTTTAGATTTCTTGAGTTTCTTTGGAGACCTGGAGGATGATTCCTGGCTACCTACTTGAGTGGCTCACATTGGACATCAAAAGGAGGATGATGCAGCCTCTTTTTAATTAAGGCCACATTCAAGGGAAGGGGACTGGAATGTTTAACCCATAAATTCCTGCTGAAAGAATGTGTAAGTGCAACAGACAGTGTAAGCAATAGGCTGTTGTGTCTGTGCACAAACTCTGGGAAACACTGATCTAGGTGGTTAACTAGATCCTCGCCTGTGATTCCATGAAGAATGTGTAAGTGCAACAAACAGTGTAAGCAATAGGCTGTTGTGTCTGTGCACAAACTCTGGGAAACACTGATCTAGGTGGTTAATTAGATCCTCGCCTGTGATTCCATGATGATCAACATATCACATAATGAAGGCCTCACACCATCCTTAAATCCATAGCATCAAAGTCCCCACAGAGGCAGAGCCAGGTAGGCATCTAAAAATGGTCTCTCAAATAAGTAAGTAAGTAAGTAAATAAATAAATAAATAAATAAATAAAATGGTCTTTCTCTAAGGAGCACTCATCCTTCGTCTGTTGTACCATTGTTCAAGGGTACAGAACATGTACCACAGGGAGATAGAATGGTGACCTGTTAAAACCTAGAGTCTCTGACTGCAGAAAAAGGGACTTTTACAGATTTAAAATTATATTAAACCACATCCTGCATCTCAATTTTAAAAAAGGAAAAATAGGCCCATTACTCCTGTGAATTCCACCTTGGCTCTGTCATCAGCTGTTGCAGTTGCTGCCAACACCTATTACTTCACTCCCTGCTCTCGACTCATCTACTTCCAGCCAATTGACCTGGTTCCAGCTAGCCACCACCTGAAGAGTGCCTGTATTCATCCACAGAGCCCTTCCTCCACAGCCTTCTTCCTATTCTGATCAATGGCATCATCTAATGCCCACCAGAGATGATTGGCAGCAGTTCCTTCCAAGTTCCACATTTTGACTGAGGAATGAACTGTCACCCCTGACAAAAGAGTTGTCACAACCTTTCCAAAGGTTGCTTTGTCTAGAAACAACCTAGTCAAGTACTTCTTGAAGGGATGAAAAGCCCATTAACTGCTGTTATCCAGAAACCTGATTTTTCCAAAAAGCAGCTGATGTCTGTACACAAATTGAGTTTGATAGACAACTGTATCCTCTGGCTATGAATTATAAGGACTGTGAACACTAAAGATAGATAGATAGATAGATAGATAGATAGATAGATAGATAGATAGATAGATAGATAAAAAGAACTCTCAAACATTTACTCTGTTAAAAGTTTTAATTAGGAAAATCCTGAGGCCAAAGGCCAGCTCTCTTGGACTCAACTGCAATATGAGGATAAGAACATTCCCCTGTGGTTCCACACCTGTGTTCTACATGACAAGAAAGGCATCCTGGTTGTCAAAACAAACCTACAAGGCCATCTGAGAGGACCTCAGATTCAGCTCAAACTAGAACAGCTTTACCTTGTTCTGCCCAAAGTTGTTCTGATTCCAACCTGCCCTTACATTCTTCAACCCCAAGTTACTCAACCAACAGCAATGCAACCACCACCAGTTCTGTCTCCTACAACCACAGCCTCCTGCTCTCTTACATTGATTCACTTGCATTCAATTCCAATAAGAGGTTAAGAAACCTTCCATCTTGGCTCTGTATCTGTGTACCCACCTGTCAAAATGGAATGATTATCCACATCTTCTCACTCTGTTTAATATTGAAGAACACTACTGCATTTTAGACCCTTGGTGCCGTTGAGTGTTATGGGAAGCATAAACAGGCATCCAGCCACACATCATCCTGAGAGACAGTTGTTCAACTCCTTCTAACTTCAATATTGAATTATACTCTGCATTTTAGAAGACAGTTGAAAGCTACCACCACTGTGATCCATCCACCAGCACTGCGATGCTTGAGTGAACACAGTCTTCCCCTATATACACCCACGTTGAAACTGTAATAAGACAAAAGGATCATGAAGCTTTAGAACAGTACTGAATTGCTCTCCTGTCAGGCCTCAACAAGGAAAGCAAGAAACTAATAAACTGGTCTAAAGTTACTGAAGTTAACCTGTGGAGCCCCTGCTAACAAGAAATTCTGCCAAAGTAGATCCTGTCAGATTGGTGGACACTCTGTCAAACATGACATCCTGTATAATCTAGTTACTGTTTGTGGGAAGGAACCTCCTCTCCAAGTTAGAAGTGACCATCTCCTTTGCACTAAGCCAGTCAACCTCCCTCTCATTTACACTTTCAACTTTGGCTGTCCCCTGAGAGGAGGATGACAGCTGCCTCACCCTGATACAAATAACTGCAATCAAGAAGTTCTAAAATTTCTCTTCCTAGAGGTATAAACTAAAGACCTACTTCTCAGTCTGGCCATCACTTAGCCCTGTTGCTGTTAACTCTCAACATTGTGGTCATCAACCTACATTCTCTGGTTCCCAACCTATTCCACAAGGGTTTAGAAAATCTTCTACTATTTGGGAGGAGGCTCTAACAACAGGTTTGGCAGCCAAGCCAGAAGCACCTTTTCTCCAAGGTTTCTATGTATGTTCCAGCTCTGTCATGGTTCCCCAAGCAAACAGTATAGATTATCAAACTGCTAAAATATACCCCTCTTGCCTGTAAAGCCAGCTCAAGATCTCCAAGTTTCCAGTTCTGTGATTGCCCTCAACCTTTGAACTATTCTGGATTTTATATGCTTATTCAGACTATCAGTGTTGGAAGTGCCCAGTGTTCTATAAGGGTTACCTCTCCTCTTCCCTCTCCCCTCATTGCCTCTACACTCTAAAAGGCCCTGTACTTCTGATCAAGAAAGTTTATAAGCTCACCTAGGCCAACATCTAACTGTTCAGCTGCCACATGCTGCACTGTTAAGAGCTGTTCTAACAAGTGGACCCCTAATAGATGCTGAGTACACCCTGTTTAGAGATGGAAGTAGCTCTGTCAGGAGTGAAATCTGATGCCCTAAATATGCTGTGGTCATATTGGACAAAGCTCTGCTGTTCAAAACTCTCATGCAGGAATGATCGTCACAGCAAACTATTGTTTGGAAGCCTGCCATCGACAATACAAGTAATCCAGTCGACATTAATAAACCTAGGCCCCCTCTGGGGATCCAACTGATGGAAACATCAACCTCAGCCAGAAAACTTTTACCTGGTATACCCAGAAAATCATAACAATATCTTCCTCCACTCTGTATTCTACAAGTTCAAGGAATTGCACCAGCACTTGTATTCCTGTAGCCAACTCAGGATTTAGTGTCTGTCTCACTGGCCCCAACCTCTCATCCCCTATCCATATTAAGAAGATAATAAAAGTTTGTAGGTTCTTGCTGTTAAAAAAAAAAAATCATCCCTAGATGTGCTTACCCTTGATCTTGATCACTGGCAATGACAATGGGCCTGCATTGGTAGCAAGAGTAATTAAAAAATTAGATTAAATAAAAACTACATACAGCTTGAAAACAGTTAAAAGACCTGTTATAACTATAGACATTCTTGTATACACATATAACTCACTTATATATTAACTGATTTTACAAGTTTCAAAAATTCAGCATTAGATCCCCTGAAAAATATCTAGATAGCTCCTTGCAGGCTCACTCTGAAGAGACAATGATTGCAAAACTGAAGCCCTGGAGACATCATTCACAGGATTGCGCTGTACCTATTCTCCGTGATTTTTGTCTTTTCAGGCTGCTTACGCTTGTCCTTGCTTCCTTGTTTCCCCGCTAGCTATGGTTTTTGTCAGCTACCCTGAATTCTGCTTACATCAGTCCTTGCTCCTCCAATGCTTGCTAGCCTTTCCTCTATGAACGGTTACCCCAAGAGAATACATCTGATGAGCATTCAAGACACAATGGACATTCCCCTAGATCAGATTAACTCTTTTGCTACTTTGCCAGAGTAATATTACCAAACAGACAGGTCTAAATTATGTCTCTTTCAAGAAAACGTTAGGGAACACTCTGTAATAAGATAATATTGGTCTCCAGTCAGCCTGATAGCTCAGTGGACTAAAGTGGTGGCTTAGGCAGAGCACAGTGGCCAGGGTTCAATTCCCAGTGTATGATGCTGGCTTCTTCTCCGGAGTGCTGAGACAGCAATTGAGACTGGGTGTGGTGGCACGCACCTATAATCCCAGTACTTAGGAGGCTGAAAACAGGGGAATCACTGAGTCCAATCAACATAGTGAGACCCTGTACACCCTGTAGTAAATACATTAAAAAATAGATAATATTGGAAATCTTGGCTAGAGCCCATCTTAGTATCTCAGGCAACTCTAATATCATTGCTTCTAGTTGGGTCTTGTCTCATATGGCGTGTAATACATCCAGCAAAGAGTTGCCAAGGAAACTAAAAGAGGGGGAATATGTTGCAGAAAATATGACACCCCCTTGTTATCCCACCCCACCCCCTTGCCAACAGCCAGTATACTTTGGTTTGTTAGTTGCCTAGGTAATAATTCTTATTCCAGATCCAGTTGTTCCTGTCTCTTAGAAACAGCTGGTCACTGTGATACACATTGTATAAACCAATCCTCAATTGTTGAGCCTTTCTTCCTCTGCACTTCTTGCTTGCTTATCCAGGGTAATCCCTAGATCACCAGAGATCAGGGACTGATATTATGAGAATGACCCAAATCAGTGCTCATTGTTATAAATAAACATTCCTTCCAATCTTGGATGTCATTTCAGTGTTTCTCCTGCTGGTGCAGTAGGGGGCATGCACAATATGTGCTGGAAAATGTAGGAGGTCCTCTGGGCCTCTACCTTGGGATAGGGATTCCTCAGCTTCCACTTTTTGACAAATATCTAACCTAACATGCAAAACCAGAGGATTTTCTAGGGTTTTTTTGTTTGTTTGTTTGCTTCTTTGTTTTGTTTTTGTTTTTGTTTTTGAACACGAGGACTTATGTTTCTGAAGACATTTCTGGAGGAGGCAATACTTCCCACACCTCTCAACCTGAGCTCCACAGCTGCCAGCCATTGTTTAGTGTCCTCCTCTTTTGGCCACAGCTGGTCTACTTAAGAAAAAGCACACACCTATGCAAAAATGAAGCCAGTGTCAGGCATGGTGGCACATGTCTGTAATCCCAGCACTTGGGAGGCTGAGGCAGGAGGATCAATGTGAGTTCAAGACCAGCCT
The DNA here is from genome assembly GCA_004027915.1 of Capromys pilorides. NCBI lineage: Eukaryota > Metazoa > Chordata > Mammalia > Rodentia > Capromyidae > Capromys > Capromys pilorides. The sequence goes on along the minus strand of PVKN010022984.1, from coordinate 1,644 downwards.
GGACTACAAGTGAGCTCAAGACCAGCCTTAACTGCTTAACTGCATAGTGAGACCCTGTCTCAAAAAGACCAAGAACCAAAAACAAAACCAAAGTGAGAGCTGCCTGTATCTTTATTGTATAACTATTTTTTTTATTATTATGGCAGGCTCAGCCTCCCCTGATGGTGGGACTGGCACAGCATGTAGTGTGAGGGATCAAACCGCAGTCCCTGCAATTGCCTAAGCTTTCCTAAGCAGGCGCTTTAGACTGCTGAGCCATCTCTCTGGCCCCCCATTGTATAATTCTTATACAGGTTGTTATTTCATGTTTATTTTCTTACATAGTGTGGTGACCAGCACATGCATGTTTGCCCAAGTTAATTCATGGTTACATAACTGTATCCCACTGTGCATGTGCACTAGACAAGCAGGGTCATGTGCTTCAGGTGTCCTCAAATGCCTCTGAGCTTTAAAGCAGTCTGACTGGTTCCCCACATCTTGGTACACTCTTTAAACTCTCAAAGCTTTATTTAATTTACATATTAAGTGGAAATGATAATTCCTAGCTCATAACAAATGGAAATTTCTGGAATTGTTGACTTTTACTAAAAAAAATAGGTATAAAGTGATGGAAATAGTACTTATTTCATGATGACAGGATTTAGCTCAACCTCAATTTGTGTCATTATCCTACGTATTTCTCATCATTTGGCCCAGCTGGTAGTGAGTCTTGAACATCACTGTGCACTTCACAAGATCCACATCACTTTTTTACACACACCACTTGGAGAGAATTTGTCCTCCTTCGCCCACATCACCTTTGACTCTAATTGACATTTTATGTATTGCAGCTGGTCTTTGCTTTCAACACCTGCCAATGTAAAACTTTCAAGTAAGCAAGCTGAAAGTTTATAAAGTTTCTTACATTATTACTAATAAAACTTAACATTTATTGACTGAGGCTAACTAAGTTCCAGGCACTATTTTGAGTGTTTTACCTCATTCAATTCTCATAAGACTTCTATGAGGTAGGTGTTATATTGTGCTTGTTTTTACAGCTGAGTAAACTGAGGAAGAGAGAAGTAAGTAGCTTGTCAGAAGGTCTGACACTAGTAAGGAGGAAGGAATTTATGAAGTAGGGAACCTGGTGCCAGGGGTTTGTAGCTCAGGGACTTGAAGGTAATAATTAAGAGCTGGTATTGGTTTTCAAGTATAATCACAAGAGATATCAGAAAGACTAAGTTCCTTCATTGTATCACAAAATGCTAGGATTCATCAAAAATTTACTTGAGAAGTTTTGGTTAAAAATCATAATTCCATTACAAATTTATTCTATTCATATGAACCTGAAGTAATATGCTACTTCTACAGAAATGGGAAGCCAATATTCCAAGTCTATCTGAACTCCGTAAACAATTCATTCACACAATATCACTGAGCATCATGCTAATTTAAGGCTTGCAATGTTATAGTGATATACTCTACAGATAAAATAAACGAACATAACAAACTTTATGTGGACAAAGTACTGTGGGAATGCAAGGATAAAGACCCTTAGTAAGAAAAAAGAACAACTTCCTCTTCGTTTTCCAAAAGTGTACTTCATGTAAGTTCTTATGAGCACACTATTCACTAATTCCACAGCAACTGAGAACTGAACCTGAT
>PVKN010022983.1:0-14956 GCA_004027915.1 Capromys pilorides | reverse complement strand
AAAGCCTGTGTGGAATGAAAGAAAGCCTTTCCAAAGAGGAGCTTAAGCCTCAGAATGCACACAGTCAGAAAAAAAAACTGGGTTAATTTCATATATATATATATATATATATATATATATATATATATATACACACACATATATATTTACGGTGGAGCTCAAGATCTTAGAAAAGGAAGAGCAATCAAAAATTAACATAATAATAATGAATAGATATTAGAGTGGAAATTATTGAAATTGAGTCTACCTGTAAAAATATACCAACAAATCAGAGTTACTTCTTTAAAAGGATAAATAACATTGGTAAAACTTCACCCAAACTGGGCCAGCGACATGGTTCAGTGGTCTAAAGCGCCTGCTTAGGAAAGCTCAGGCAACTGCAGGGACTGCGGTTTGATCGCTGGCACCACATGCTGCGCCAGCCCCATCACCAGGGCAGGCTGAGCCAGCCACAAAATAAATAAATAAAGAAAGAAACAAGCAAACAAATAAATAAATAAAATTTTAATAAAAACAAAATTAAAAAAAAAAACTTTACCCAAACTTACCGATAAATGAATAAATAAATAAATAAATAAATAAATAAATAAATAAATAAATGAATGAATACAGACCCAGATCAGTGCAATTCAAATGGAAAAAGGCAAAATCACAATGGACCACCAGGGCCGGTGAGATGGTTCAGCCGTTGAAAGCACCTGCTTAGGAAAGCTTAGGCAACCGCAGGGTACCACGATTCCCTGCACCACATGCTGTGCCAGCCCCAACCCCAGGGCAGGCTGAGCCAGCCACAATAGAGAAAAAAAAAAAAAAAGATACAATGGACCACCGGACTCCAGAGAATCATAGAAAATAGCTTAAAAATCTGTATTTGAGAAAAAAAGAAAATGAGGAAACTTTTAGACACGTATGAGTAACAAAAATTGAGCTAAGGAGATGTAAAAACGCTGAGTAACTGGAACATAAACAATGACAGAGAGGTGACAAAGCTTCATCAGCCAAGATAATAAGATGAGCTGGTTGTGGTGGTGCACACGTATAACCTCAGCACTTGGGAGGCTGAGGCAGGAGGATCAGTCCAAGCTCGAGACCAGCCTGGACTATGAAAGTGAGCTCAAGGCCAGTCTGAACTGCATAGCAAGACACTGTCTCTGAAAGACCAAAAACAAAACAACAACAACAACAACAAAAACCAATCTGATAGATTTCTACTATATTTTATCAGAACAGCAGGGGGAAAAAATGCCAATGCTTCTCAGGTTCTATGAAATTTAAGTATGCCAAAGCTCATTTCTTGAAAATAGCATTATTCAGATACCAAAACCAGACAAGAACATAAGGAAACCTATAGGAACTCTGTTTTCTTAGTGGACACAGATGCAAAAATTCTCAACAAGGTATTTATGAACACAAGGAAACAAGTCATTAACAACAGGATCTCTCAACACTAAGTTACTCTCAACATACATAAAGCAATCAATGTGATAAGCTGAATAAACAAAAGTAAGACTCCACATCCCAAGACAAATTTAACACGTGTAGAAAAAGGCCTTTGGCAAAAATCCAACATCCATTCATGATAAATAAGTACATCCAGGGAGATAGCTCAGCATTATAAACATCTGTCTGGCAAACACAAGGTCTAGCGTTTGATTCCTGGTCACACACACACACACACACACACACACACACACACACATGCACGCACGCACACATGCAGGCATGCACACACGCCTTGACAAAAAGTAAGCCTTCTATCTTCTATTTGCAGGTATAGAAAGACCTAATTTGAAACCTATGACCAATCTACTGCAACCTCATGCTTAATGGGGGATATCTGAAAGCATTTCTTCTAAAGTGAGGAAAGACCAGAGCAGAGTGTCAATATTCATCGCACTGTTCAATGAATTGCTTGAATACTTTGCTAGAGCAGTTAGGCAAGAGAAAGAAGCAAAAGATAGGCAAATAAGAAAAGAAGAAGCCAAACTGTCCTTATTTGTAGATAACGAAATCTTTTAGATTAAGACTGCCAGAAATTCTACCCAAAGCCTCTTACAACTAATAAACAAATTCAGCAAAACGGCAAGATACAACATCAGTACACAAAAATCAATGTCATTCCTGTGTACCAACAAATATCCCCAGTAAGGAAATGGACAATCAACCTAATTCACAGAAGCCTCAAAATATTACATACCCAGGCATTGACCTAACAAGGAAGCGAAATACTTCTATAAGTAAATCTATAATAATCCGGCAAAAGAGATTAAAGAGAATACTAGAAAATGGTAATGCATCTCCTATGCCTGGAGATGGGGAAGTACAACTAAGATTGCCAAAAATGACCATATATAAAATATATATATATATATATATATATATATATATATATATATATATATATATATATATATATAATGCGATTCCAAGCTAAACAATAGCAACACAGCACAAGAAGAAAAAGGAGAGATATTTATAATGACATATTTCATGTGGACTGAGAAACCACATTAATGAAAGCAGTAAGACATTGGTGTAAAAGCAGACATGTCAGTCATTAGAACAAAACTGAGTACACAGAAGCAACCTCATGCAACTTTGCCCTTCTGAAGTTTGACATAAAAAGAATGTAGCTTAGAGCAATGATAGCCACTCGTACCAATGGTGCTGGGAAAACTGGCTTTCTTTGTGTACAAGAAAGAATCTAAAATTCGTATGTCTTACACTATACAAAACTCAATTCAAATTGTTGAAGTATCCAGATATAAAAATAGAAATAGTCTTCTGGAAAATGGATAATGCCCTTAACACATAGGCAAGGACTTTCTCAGGAGGGCCCCAATTCCATAAGCAATAATACTAAAAATCAACAGGATTACTTCCAATGAAAAAGTGTCTGAATAGCTTACAAAACAACCAGTTGGGTGGGAGATAATCTGTGAGATGGGAAAACATTTTTACCTACTATTTTGGGACATGTACCTGCTACACACTGGGCTTGTCCTCAGTATACATCAAGAACCTCCCCCCCTCAAATTAAACGTTTAAAATAAAAAATTCAACATAAATCTGAGCAATTGAGACGAATAAAAACTTCACAGAAGGAGAAGAACAAATAATCAATAAATTCATAAAAGTAAGCATCTTTAGCCATTAGAGAAATGCTAGTCAAAACAATACTGTGATTCTGCCTCATTCCAGTAAGAGTAGTTATCATTGAGACAACTTGAAAGAGTATCAGTCAAGACAATTCAAAAACAGCAAATGCTGGCAACATTGTAGGGGAAAAGAAGCATCTTTTATGCACTGGTGGTGAGATACAACACAGCCACTATGGAAATCAGTATGAAGTATGAACCTTACAAGTAGCAATTCCAACCAACCCAGCTATATGCCTCTTGTGCATGTTTTCCTGAAAGATCTAAAGTCATTCCAGTATAAGGATACATGACTATTCATGGTTGTAGCAGTACAATTATTTAGGTTGAATTGTAAAAGGGGCCTATAGGTGCACCAATAGATGAATGCATAAAGAAAGTATATTATATATTTATAATGTATATAATCACAACGAAGTACTACTCAGCCATAAAGTAGAATATGTTTGAGGCATTCATGGGACAATAGATAGAATTTTAAACCATAAAACTAAGCGAAAAAATCAGCCACAGAAGGTAACATATCACATGCTGTCTTTTTTACAAGAAACCTCCAATATAAATGAAGAAAAAAATAAAAGGCAGAGGGAGCTTGCTGGCTAGCTCAGTTGTTTAAAGCGCTGCTTGAACAAATACAGTCAGGTGCAGGGGACTGCAGTTCAATCCTCAGCTCCACATCCTGCACCAGATCTGCCCTTAACGCAGCCTGAACTAGCCAAAAAAAAAGCCCTTCTCCAACATAAAAGAAAGGATGACCTAGAGTCAGATGTCACAGTGTTAGAAGGGGATCTGGAGAAAAGGAGAAAGGTAATCCTGAGGAAGGGGGTACAGCGCAAGATAGAGAGAGAAAGGGGAAAGAAAATCAGTCAAGAGGTGGTGCACGTGTTTGTCAGCTCCCCAAGATGAATGCAACTGTTACATATCATAAATACACTAGTACAAGTTCTATCATTCAATCTAGACTAAAAATTTAAATAATGGATACAGTGTCTCTCCACCTGTCAAAGATTTAATAACTGACTCTTGAGTCCTACAAGACTCTAGAAAGAGGATAGGGCTGCAGCGCATAGCCTCTGACAGCAGTTGATTATGTTTAGGATTTGTTTTGCTAGAGATTTTTCTTTTCAAGAAATGAGGTAGGCCTGATCAGAAGCATAGTACCTGAGGATTACTACCGCTTTTGAACATCTCTTTCGAAAGTGCTAGAAAACTTAAATTCAAACTTCATCTTTCAATTTTTCATATTACATTCTTTCAAGGGATAAACCGGCAAGCATTCAAAAGTACTACTTGCAAACTCAATCACTGTGCTTATGAGGGCGTATGAAACATGGAAACATGAAAATTTATTTATCATCACTGCTGTGCCAGTAAGGCTGTGGCTTCTTACCGTCTTCACACCGGACAGGGTCCACTCACATGAGATGGGCACATTTTATGGATGAATGTGTGTTTAATGGATAGATACGAAGAGCTTTTCCTGCCCCCACACTATTGAGAACAGAGTATTTACGTACCAGTGCCCACCATAATGAAAGAGTCTGTGCTAATTTTTCTCTGATACACTCATTCATTTTTTAGTGATGGTTAGAGAGTTTTTGACATGATTTGCTGGGATAGTACATCAAGAAATTGGTGTGAGGTCCAGTCAAATCCCTCTAGAGCAGCTCATTTGGCCCCTCCCAACAAATAATGAATAATCAGACTAGATTGGCACCTAAAAATGTCGCTTTGTTTTTGTTTTTGGCAGCTGAAGAAATTGCCCATGAAGTGGTCATTCGGGACCTGACTCATTACAATTCAGCTCTGATATCTGCAAAGGAGCAAGAACAGCATCTGCACTGACACTGAGAACTAGAAATTTTTAAAAAGCAAAGAAAAAAATAAGGTTTCTTTTGTTTTGTTTTGTTTTGGTTTTAGGGAAGGGTCTACAGGGTGCTTAGGGTCTCACTGCTAGATTGGACTTATAGTAGTACACCAGTTTATAGCCTCCCAAGAGCTGGGATTACAGGCATGTGCTACTATGCCCAATCTCAATTGCTATCTCAGCGCCCCCTGGGGGCATGGGAGCGTGGCCAGTACAGCAGGTCGGAGGATCGAACCCCTGGTCCTTAAAACTGCTTGAAGCTTTCTTAACAACACAGGATATGTAGGGTCAATGAAATGGATGATCACAGATAGAAAAAGAACTTACGTCCCAAGCTGTTAAAAAATATGTATATTCAAGTACTTAAGCAAACAGAGTTTATTGATGAAATATACATTTTAATTTATTTTGCTTGACTATGGCTTTCTGTATTCTGAATCACACAAGTTTTATTATTTCATATTTGTGTTTTAGTCAAATATTGTTGGGAATTCATCCTGCAAAGAGGAGAGTCACATAAACTTAGAAAATGTAGACTCAATGATAAAAATAGATTTTGTTAAAAGACACAAGGACAAAAATGTTACATGTTTCATTCTGAATATAAAATTTGAGTATATTGTGATACTGCCAGAACATATGTTTCATAAATGTACTGTCACTTTCTGTAAAATATTCAATATATGGCATTACAGACTTCTTGGAGTCATAGTATAACTTCTAGTACGTTCCATTATGAAAGCTATATGGCTGCAGTCACTGCCCCTTCTACCCATGCCAATCTATATGTTTTCTGCAATCTTGAGCAATGCTGCACATTACTAAGTCCACTCTGATATGAAAGGAAGTTAGCAGTAGCATAACTGAATGAATCTAAAAGCTTTGCATTAGATAAGGTTCAAATGTTTCCACCCAGGGGCTGGGGAGATAGCTCCATGGCACAAGTGTCTGCCTGGCAAGTGCAAGGTCATGAGTTTGAACCCCAGTCCCGCAAAAAAAAAAAAAAAACGTTTCCACCCAGAACTCTGTTACAAATGTGGTCTTCTGAGTGGGGTTGTTTGAAGGTGGTAACACCTTTCAGATGGTGGATGTCTTGGTGAAAAGCAATTGGGTTATTGTAGACACAGCCCCTAGTGAAAATTAAAGTACCTCCTGGGCGTCTCTTACTCTTTTTGCTGAGAGTGAGTTGATATAAAAGAACTACTTTGCTCCTCCTTTCTCTGGCTCCCTCTCTCACCATGTGATCTTTTCCCCATACTTTCAACATGATGTCATTTATCAGAAGACCTGTACTGAAGCAGCATCAATAGGACCACACATTCTTGGTTTTTTAGGCTACAACTCTGAAATAAACACATACTTAGTGCATGCACTTTTCCTTGTAAAGTAACTAGCTTCAAGTAGTTTGTTATAGCAATGCAAAACAGACTCATTCTCAAAATAATTCCATGTGGTGATTTCCTGAATGTAACTTCATTGTGTCATAGTTTCATCAAATTTGCTAAGCCACACATAAATACAAACACATATACCTACACACAGTGATACAACATGTAATACCTATAACTGTACCTCAGTGTCACTGTGGTATGTCTTTCCCTGACATTGTCTCTCATTGATTTCTATTTTAGAAACAGGATCAATTCAATGGATAATGAACTGGCCAAGACAAGGAACTATGATTCGCATTTACATACATTATGAAATATTTTACCTCCAATCCTTGTGTACGAGTCAACTTTCCACTGCGGAGACAAAATGCCTGACATGAAGACATGTTAGGAAAGGTTTATCTCAGCTCATGTTCTAAGAGGTTTCCATGCTTTTGCTTTGTCCCTATTGTTTTTAGGCTCTGGCATGACAAGAACATCATGGCAGATGATGTGGGAGATTGAAGCCTCTCAGCTCATGGGAGTCAAGAAGCAGGAGGAGGAGAAGCACGAGAGAGGAAGCGTCCAAGGATGACATGCCAGCAAAGCCAGGCACCCATAACCCAGGCCATCCAGCTGGGGCTGCGGCTGTAGTCAGTCCATTGAGCTCTGAATTTTGCGATGGCTTCATCCACTGAGCCAATCACCTCGCACAGTCTCTAGAATATTACTGCACTGGGGACTGAACCATGGCTTTCCAAATCTTTGGGGCCAATTCACATGCAAAGTGTAATCCCTGGAGTCCCCAAATTCAAGTACAGATAAATAAGGAGAAAATTAGCTGCGAGGCAATGTTTCCTACCACATTATATGAGGAAAACATTTTAATCTAATTACCTTAAAATAGATAACACAAATATACATACACAATACAAAAGTATTCATAGAAATAGAAATACATGTCTGTGTATTAGATAAGTAGAATTTCTGTCTCTTGAATTTATTCTTTGTACTCTAACCTTCCTTTGTATGACCCTTTGATGTATCCATTACTTTCTATATTAATTATAAGTAGATTGTAAATTCCTGGAGCTAATAATTACATTACACTCTTTGAATCTAAATTGCCCTCAATTTTCTTGTTCAGTGCCATATTGCAGATAACAATTTTGAGTGCTTTATTGTGTCTCGGACCCCATGTTAGATAAATGGTTGACTTCAGGAGTTTTGTTTTTACTTGCCTGAGAATTAACATAATCCCAACCCTTCATTAGCCATGTGGTGGATCATTAGACTAAATCCCAATTTGAGAACATAATCTGGCATGACACTGAGAGCTCTCCAGTTCATAATTAGAGAAGCTAAATGCATAGAAGAAGCAGAAAGGAGGGTGAAGGATGTAGCTCAGTGGCACTATGCCTGCGTGGCAAGCATGAGGCCCCGGGCTCAATCCTGACACAAAACTAAATCAATCAATCAAAAAAAAAGAGTAAATTTTTGTACCCTAATCTCATGTGGTAGCTTCGTTTCTGCTATGTAACAGCCAAGGCTTGAAATGTGACGGGCCCAATGGTTCTTTTATTTTTTATTTATTTATTTATTTTTATTTTTTTGCAGAACTGGGGATTGAACTCAGGATCTTGCACTTGCCAGGCAGTCAGTGGTTCCCTTTGTTACTACTCTGTCACTTCTAGATAACTAAGTCAATCTTTCTGGACCCTGGGATTCCCCCAAAACTTAGTGGTTGAATGATTATTGTGAATTTAAAGGTAGTGCTAATAACTGAAAAAAATAGACTCCCAGCATATTGTCTGGCCCCAGTGTCATTTAATATGTGTACATTAATTTTTATACCACTGGAGGAGAAATGATATTTTAGCAAAGAACAAGCTAATAACACAATACAGAATAATATTTCTCCTTCATTTCAGAATTACAGTAGGAAACGTCGAGGGCAAAGATACTTTGGTTGAAATGGAATCTTCAGTTACTTTCAAGAGACAGTCTACTATGAATATCTGGGTGGGAAGATCTCTTTCTTTTCCTTGGTGTTAAGTTCTTTCTCTCTTCATTTTAAAGACATCAGAGAGGGCCAGGGACAGAGCTCAGTGGAATAAGTGCTTGCCTAGCAAGTTCAAGGTCCTGAGTTGGATAACTGGTACCACAAAACAAACAAACAAACAAATAAAGACACCAGAGATTCTTGATTCTCCTTTAACCTGCAGATTGTTTTTTCTTACTCTGAGCAGTTGTTTCCCTGGATTGTCCCCCAAATGACAGTGTTAGAATGTCTCAGACATCAGTCTTAACCTCTCCCTGCCCACACACACACGCACACACACACACACACACACACACACAGATTTAAGACTTTTTCTTAATCTTATGCTTTTAAAAGCCATCTTGGCGCTAACAGTACCTACAGCTTTAGCTTCTGCAGTTACTTCTAAACTTGACCTTTGTGTCCCTAAATGCCTCTAGGACATGCTACTTGGGAGTGTAATGCATTTCTCAAGTTCAACATGTCCAAATTGATCTTCCATATTCTCAAGGCTGTTATCGGATTATTTCTTTCCTTCTCTCCTCTCCTCTCTTCTCTCCTCTCCTCTCCTCTTCTCTCCTCTCCTGTCTCCTCTCTTCTATTCTTTTCTTTTCTTTTCACAGAACACAACTTCATCTTCATACCACCTGAGTCCTGTCTCTAAGCTATTCTTCTTTCCTCCATTCTTTAAATCCTCCTCCTCCAACCTAATGGAAATCATGGTGCATAATCCCACAGACCTCACCTACGCCACACAATAAATGCTTCTGCCTTGCTCCTGGCACCTTGCTTACTGCGACAGAGCTATCTCTTTCCTGAATTATCCTACCACTTCTAATGCTTTTTGAAAGACCAGCCAATCTTGGTCAAACCTCAAATCTTGCTCCTCACTTGTTGTCTTCAGCATTCTTGTCTTTGCAAATATAATTCAGTGTATATTACTCTTCTGGTTAGGACGCCTCAGTAACGTGTAACTCTTCACACGCTGAAAACCAATTTTCCGGTTTCCCTGCCACGCCCAGTTCCAGCTCTGCCAGCACCACCGGGTGAGTTCTTATAACTCTCATCTTGTGTATTCTTTCTTGCAATGACCTGGCTTCTCTGATCCTCAAAGTGCCTTTGAAGTTTGGTTTGGCAATCAGATCTTTTCTTCTGGTATCTCTGTGGCTAAGACTTTTATCTTCTAGGAAAAATTGTGTACATTTCTTATTTCAAGAAACTGTAATAATTCTATTTAAAGTTCTCTTTTTGTTGTTTTTCCATATTTTTGTATTTTACGGGAGGGTCTACAGGGTGTTCAGATTCTCACTACTAGGTCAGACTCGTAGTGATCTGCCTGTTTACAGCCTCCCAAGAGTTGGGGTTACAGGTGTGTGTCACCACGCCCACTCTCAATTGCCATCTCAGTGGGCAGGGCTGGCACTGCAGGCCCAGGGATCAAACCCCTGGCCCCTGCACCTGCTTACAGGCACGGCACTTTAATCCACTGAGTTATTTGGCCTGCCTTGATTCTATTTAAAATTACGTTACTTCCCGCCTTATATTACCTGTCTCCAAATCTTCTGATTCTCCTAAAACAATTCTATGTTCAGTTATTTTTAGATATAAGCTTCATACATGTTAGGTTGTATATTTATTCTGTTACCATCTATTTCCATACTGGAATCCAAAGTTCACTTTTCATAAGGTCTGCATCTCCTTTGCATATGATGTGTCTCAAACATAAAAGCAATCACGTGGATCATATTAAGTGTTTACTAAGTATTTATTATTGAATGAATGAACATGAAATTATCAATAAACCTGTTCTTTAAAAAAGAGTATAAATTTCTAATTAATTACATGAATTCTTTCCACTGTGGTATGAGAATTACATGGCCATATTTTCAGCTTGATACTTTCTTTCTGGTTAGACTAGAAAAATTCACACAGTAGGGAGTGAGATATTTGTCAAGTTTTTTTTTTTTTTTTTTTTTTTTGTGGCATCAGGGATTGAACTCAGGACTCTGCACTTGCCAGGCAAGCGCTTATTCTACTGAGCTGTCTGCCCAGCCCAAAGAAATTGTTGGGTTTCTTTGTTTGTTTGTTTTTTTGTGGAACTGGGGATTGAACTCAGGCCCTTGCTCTTGCCAGGCAAGCACTTATTCTACAGAGCTATCTCCCCAGCCCCTGTCAAGACATATTAATAAAGTTTACCATGCACAACTTTGCCCAGATATATTTGAAATTTGGAAAAAAAACCCAAAACTATAGTTTGGTAGGCTATGCAAATTTGCTTAAATATTTCACTTGGTAAATTATGGATGAATTTCCATAAACTGGTTCGGACAATTACGCTTTGAAAGTTCCATAACTGCCATATATTCTTGTCACTTTGATGTTAGCACACAGCTCTTGGTATCTTTGATTGCTTTTCTTTTCTGTGCAGCCTGGAGTCCTCTACCCTAACTCTTCTCTGCTTAGAAAATCAAGATACACTCTAGTAGATGGGAATGAGCAGCCCCAATTTAGTGGATCTGGCTAGCTGTGGATGCAGGGTTTTTATGCCAAGGATAAAACACTATGTTATTTGAAAACCATTCTACACCCATATAAACAAAATCATAAATTTTCCTTTGAGTAATACCCTACACATCCAATTACAGTCTATAAAAGAGATCAGTGATGCATTAGTAGGCTTAAGCAATATTTCCTTCCCCATGTCCTTCTCATGCTAACGAGCTAGAGCTGATTCATAGGCACAGGCCGCCAACATGCTTGAACTCGGCTCCAGCTCCCCTTGTGCAACATTTCTGCTGCTCCCTCATATCACTTAGCCTAACATTTCTCAAGCCAAGCAGGCACAAGTGTAACTTGAAGAGGTAGTAAAAGCCACAGAGGCTTAGGCTCAGGTTAGGTGAGGTGGCTTTATAGTTTCAGTGGTTTTACATTTGCCAGGGTTCCAGGTGATTCTGCTGCCTACCAAGGCTTGGGGATCATGGCACAGCATGCACAACTCTAGGCGTTCTCCTAAGCAGGGGCATGGTGTCTGCTTGATAATAAGCATAGCGATTCTGAAGGCTCCCTGTTGACCTTTAAGCATTAGGCACCTGTCCCAGTCAGTCCTGGGCTTTAAGTATAAGGTATAGTACAGGACTTTCCAGCTTGGGAAAATGTCCGTAGGCCATTCCCTTCAGCACTCCAAATGAAGAAACAACACCTAGGTTCGTAGAATACTCATCTTCCAATTCATTTCAGCCTAGCTGGATGATTCTCCCATTATCATTTATCAAAATGATGAATCTGAATCTCCCTGAGGGTAATTCAATTTCTGACTCTACCTTAGAACAATTAAATCATAATTTTATTATTATTATTATTATTATTATTATTATTATTGTTATTATTGCCAGTTCAGCCTGCCCTGGGGGTGGGGCTGGCGCAGCATGTGGTGCCAGGGATCAAATCATAGTCCCCGAAGTTGCCTAAGCTTGCCTAAGCAGGCGCTTGAGACCACTGAGCCATCTTGCTGGCCCAAATCATCTCTTATAATGCAAACCATGAATCCAATTGTATATCAGATTTGCTAAATGGTGTAATTGTATGACTGATTCTGAGAAATGCTTGTTTGAAATTTTCTTTTTTTAAGCAGTTTTTTTTTTAATTCATTGCATGAAAATATCTGGAGTAGGTCCTGATGTTCATAGTTCTCAAAAGCTACTCAAGTACATTATTATTATTATTATTATTATTATTATTATTATTATTATTACTGCTATTATTATTATTATTTTTGTGGCTGGCGCAGCCCACCTTGGGGGCAGGGTTGGTGCTGCTAGTGGTGCAGGGGGATCAAATCATGGTCCCCGTGCACTTGCCTAAGCTTGCCTCAGCAGGCACTTTAGACTGCTAGGCTATCTCATCAGCCCCTAAGCACGTATGTGAAGGCCATCACACATAGGCATACCCACACTAAAATTCCACTTTGCCAGCTCCATGTTTTTTTTTTTTTCTTTTTGCCAACCATTAATTCATCAAACAATGATTCTCTTTGGATTTATCAACACTTCAAAACTAGATTTTGCAGTTTAACACACATTTTTATTTTTTAAGATACTTCTGGGGGGCTGAGGAGATAGCTCCATGACACAAGTGCAGGCCTGGAAAGTGCAAGGTTGTGAGTTTGAACCCGGTTCGGTTCCCCCTCAAAAAAAAAAAAAAAAAAAAAAAAAAAAGAGAGAGAGAGATATCTCTTCTTCATTTTCCATAAACAAAATAGAGAATTGTATTTTCTTTTATGAAGTATCTCAGGCTATCACCTATTTTGGAATATGAAGTACTTAATAAAAATTTAAATTAATGAATCCAGGCATAGTGGCACACACCTGTCACCATAGCACTTGGGAGCCAAAGGCAGGAGAATCACAAGTTCAAGGCTAACCTGCATTCTAAAAAGAGCTGAAAGTTAGACTGATCTATATAGCAAAATATATTAAATGAATGATGTGACTTTAAAATGTTTATATTTCAAGGTATCTTGTTTCCTCTTAACTGTATTAATTATATGTAATTATAAATAGTATGTTAATAAACATAACTGTATTACTGATATATTTTATTATAACATATTAATAATATTAGTCAATGTTTTGGAAAGTAGAGAGAATTATCCAAATTGGTAGATGAAATAAAATAAACACGTATTTATATTCTCATCTGGTCACCATAATAAACATTGTTAATCTCATTAAATTCTTCATTTGTTTTGGATAAGAATCTTTCTGACCTGAATATGTGAAGTTGTTAAATTAGTAGTTACAGGGGCGAGCCACACAGCTCAGTGGATTAAAGCACCTACTTAGGCAGACACAGGGACTGGGGTTTGATCACCAGCGTGCTGTGGTGGCCCCACCTCCAGGGCACGCTGAGATGGCGATTGAGACCGGGTGTGGTAGCATGCACCTGTAATTCCAGCGCTTGGGAGGCTGAAGAAAAGGAAGGATCACTACAAGTCCGATCTGTGCAGTGAGACCCTGTAGATCCTGTACTAAATACATTTTAAAAAATTAATACTTACAGAATCTATAGAGAAAGAGATAAATGTGTTAGGTAAAAACTGTTCATTATATGTAAAATGGGAAACAGTTTCACACTGTTTGATTCTGTGGAGAGAATAATCATCTCTCCATGAGATGCTCTTTGATGCCTGGGAAGAGCATCCTGGAAACAGGGTCACCCTAACACTTCAGAGTTGGGCTTGAGTGCTCCCAGGTGGAAGATGAACTGTTCTTCCTTTTGGATTGTTTTCCTTTACCTTTTCATGATTCAACTGGTTTCCATTTGTAGCAGAAAATATTTTTGATATTTTTAAGACGAAAGAAATAGCAAAAAATATATCAAATATCCACAAATTTCAAAATGCTTCATACATTTTCTGTTAAGTACTAGTAGGAATTATAATTCATTATTTTTGCAATTTTAAAAACAGGAAGATATCCTTGGTAAAAGATAACAGAATTTTGGCCTTGCTTCTTGCGATGCTGAAGACTTTATATATTAAAGCTGTCACAGATAAAATGGAAAGAAATTAAGTAAACGAAAATTACCAAGTTGCTCCCTAAGTCCTTTCGCTGACTGTGTCCTCTACAGCAGGAAATCTATGATTTCATTTTTCTCCTTTTTGATAGGTGAGAAATGTTAGATGGCTTTATAAATATACTGTGGTGGACACAGGGTGTTTCATTTATTGGCTGTGCCTTCATTTGTGACAACTTTAATGCTACCCTGTTAGGATTACTTTTTCTTAAATTTTTTTTTTATTCTCTATTGATCTCAACTGTGACTTTTACTTATTTACTATAAGTGAACATAATTACTCTAGAACAAAGTAATTAACAATGGTGTGGACAGAATTTTATACTTCAATTGTTATTTTCTATCAAGTCTTTGTTCGCTGATTAGTGAATGAAAACTATTAACAAGATTTTGGTGATTTTCCTAGGTCACCAAGAAAATCAAAGTGATTCTTCCTAATAATAAATTTTCTATGATGATAAATAAACAGTAGTTTCTGATAAAAAAAAACATGGTTTTGTTTTGACATAGTACATTCAGCCTGACTTTAAGAGACTGAACATGCTATTTGCAGTGGGGTCATTGCTAAGTATACTTCAAAGATCTTCAAATGATCTACATCATGTTTTTGAGAGGGGAAACATTTTGACATTAATAGAAGATTTTGAGAAGTGTTTCTCTAGTTTAACTTACTTTCTAGGTATAGAAATAAAGGACAATGCCTCCCTCAGGTGTTTGCCTGGTTATGTTCATTGAGGCTAACATGGGCTGTGTTACTCAGGCACACACCTTGGAAAACAAATATAAACCTTGCTTTAAATCAACTCTTTCAAAGTCAAGGAAAAAGGCAGCTAGAATCCAAACACTGTCACTAGAAAGCAGAGAGCTCAAATGAATAGAGGTCAAAGTGTAGATTTTTTTTTTTAAAATGCAGTAATAAATATGATGGGTAATATGGTGAAGACTC
>PVKN010022982.1:0-14965 GCA_004027915.1 Capromys pilorides | reverse complement strand
TGAGGCTGAGGTAAAGAGACATTCCTGCCTTCTACTCATAAGCCTGGCTGGGGCTCTGTGGACCCTTCAGCTCTTGGTAAGAATGTGCCCCAGGCTCACCTGAGACTGTGTACATGGGATTGCCTGTTCTGACACTGTACTTACCAGTGTCTGGAGCATAGTAATTCCTCAAAGCATATGAATTAATGTTATTATTAATAACTTTCTCACTATTTACAACTTTCTCATATCCTTTTTCTTCTCTAGAAAAGGTGAACCCTTTTCTATCTAGCTAATCTCACTTTACTATCATCTATCTCCATTTCTCTGTTTGTTTGTTTTTTTTTTTTTTTGCTCTCTAGCCTCATCAAACACCTTTCTCCTAAATTCTTTATCTTAATATTCTTTTCTGTTTAACTGTTTTCCGTTGGCATATAAAGTGTTTCAACACCTCTCTCTGTCCTTTCCTGTTTATTCTCATTCATTTGTAACTAAATTTCTCTCTAAGCCAGTCACACCATTTTTACTTCATCACACTCTAGCTACTGAAATCCACCCTCCTCCCAACATTCTCCTCATAACGCTCTTACTCATCCTCCCCAAAATTGCTTGATTTACTGAATATGATGGACATGCTGATTTCCAATCTGATCTCAAGTGTCTCGTATGGGTGCTTACAAGCAAACCTGGTCTCCTGCTATCCTGTCCTTACCACATCTTTCTGACTTTCTCACAAGCTTCCCGAAGGCAAGGCTGACATCTCTTTGTATCTACTTCTAGGCACCGTGTCTGTCACACAAAGGTTGCTTCATAATGTCGGATGAGTGAATGAAAATCGGAATGGTAACCTACCTCTTTTTGACATTGTCCAGTACATTCTAAGGCACATTTAAATAGTCCTAACTGGGAATTACTTGAATTTGAGAGTTGATCTTGAGCAAGTCTTATATTAGAAGCTGTAGGAGCTACAAAGAACTATCTTTCCTTAAGGAAGACAAAATGAACTTAAATGATATTATCCAAGAGTACTTGTGGTAAATTGTATGGCTATGACCACAAGTACTTTGGATACTCTTGATTTGTACAGATTGCCGAGGCCTGGAATAGTTGCATAGATCATCAAAGTCTGGATTTTCCAAGGGATATTATAAAGTATGCTTCTGTAAATGTTGTAACTTTTTTTTTCTTTTTCTGAACCTGGGATTGAACTCAGGACCCTGTGCTTGCCAGGTAAGCACTTATTCTAGTGAGCTATCTCCTCGACCTGCTTCTGTAAATGTCACGGCTTGTGTTCATATGTCCCCCCAAAGCCTCATGCAATCATAGGTGGGGCTTTGTGAAGGTGGCTGGATCTAGTGTGTGTGGTGCTAGGATTAAAGAAAGACATGAAGCAGGGATTTATTCATAGTGCAATGCCAGGGATTAAGGGCACCTTACTTGAGTGTGACTTTTACCCATCCTCAGGTGCCTAGCCTGGGTAGATTATAAAGACAGAATGAGGGCTGCTGTCGATTGCTACACTACCTCACTGCTTGCTGCCTTGCTGCCTGCTGCCTGCTACGTGCCATGAGCTGTTTTTCCTCTGCCATGTGCCACCCTACCTTGGAGTCAGCCAGCTGAAACTGAAACCCCACAAACGGTGAGCCTCAACGAATCCTCCTTCCTTTAACTTTGAATATCAGATGTTTTTGTCTCAGCAACGAGAAAAGTAACAAGGCAGTACGATTATTCCAACATAAACATGCAAGAGTAATGCAAAACTCAGAGCCTGGTAAAGGCCAGGAGGGAAGAGGGAAGAGGCATGGCCTGGCACAGAGGAGGGGAATGGTGAGGAAGGACAATTTCATTTCTCATGACACTTGGTGATGGTTGGAATCAAAATAGAAGGTCAGGAGGCAAATTAAGGATGGCCTTCAGGGTTCTACAGGAGACTAGGGAGAGATAAGAATAAGAGGTGTGTGTAGATTAGTTATAGATCCAGTTAACTTGAGTTCATGGAGATTACAATTCTACAATATACTGAGAAAAATATATATATTTTTAGTGAGCAAGTTATATAGGTTATGCAAAATCTTTGGTAGTAGAATTAAAGAATATATCGTACAAATGAGATAACATCACTGATTTGATGAGATTCTTAGGTTTTTGACTAATAATCTTATCAGTTGCAGGCCAAGCTTACTAAAAATGCTATACATAGCAAATCATAAAAACAGTAATGAAAAATTTATGACTTCACATGAGAAGAAATCTATTTTGTAATCCGCTGAACCCTATTGTAGCAAGATCTCAAGTTAAATATCTTTTTGCCTAGCCAAGAGAGAGCAAGTAGAGCAAATATGTCCCTCACTGTATGTGTTTTAAAAATATTTTGTGTTTTTATAGTAATTCTAGACAAGGAAGCATCGTATGCTAGCATTGCAAGCCAATACTTAACACAGTTACTTGAACAAATAACTTCAAGGAAATAAAACCAATAAATTTAAAATAATAGACATGGTTTAACATGATAATGTGAGATCCAACTTTGCTGGAAACTCAGGGGTTAAGAGTCTTAAATTGGGCCTTTTATTTATTTTTGTATGGCCAGCTCACCCTGCGCTCAGGGAAGGGCTGGTGTGGCATGTGAGCCCTATGTGCTTGCTTAATCTTGCCTAAGCAGGCGCTTTAGACTGCTGAGCTATCTTGCCAACTGACTTTTTTTTTTTTTTTTTTAAATCTAAGCTTCTTTCTTCATCATTTATACCATCATTTATATTCAGTATGCATACATACATGCCGAAGATACAGCCCTTGACGGTCATTTTCTGAAAAGCAGTGAGCAAACACGCAGGATGATTTTATGTTCTTTTTTTGGATTTAAAAAAACTGACAAGAGTATGAGGGTGCAATTTTCAGATTAAAAATTCGTGGGGTTTAGGGTAGGAGATAATATGTTCATTTTATGTGAACATGATATAACTTTTATATGTGTATTTTAACCTTATGTCTCTAATGGTGTTGCCAATTCAAGTTAAATATCAAAGACAACTATTAACCTCATTTTCTACCACCCACAGTTTGCCTGCCACAGCAAGCATCATCCTCTCAAATTAAAATACAGGAAAGAGCCAGGTGTCCTGGCACTTCTGTGTAATCCTGGCACTTGGGAGGCTAAGGCAGGAGGATGTCTGAGTTTGAGGACAGCCTGGACAACAAAGTGAGTTCAAGAGCAGTCTGAATTGCATGTGAAACCTTGTCTTAAAAAGACAAAAACAGGGCCGGTGAGATGGTTCAGTGGTCTAAAGCGCCTGCTTGGGAGGGCTCAGGCGACTGCGGGGACTGCAGTTCGATCCCCGGCACCACATGCTGCGCCAGCGCCACCACCAGGGCAGGCTGAGCCAGCCACAAAAATGAATAAATAAAAGAAACAAACAAACACAACAAGCAAACAAATAAATAAATAAAATAAAATAAAATAAAAAAGACTACAATGGCCGGGCGTGGTGGCACACGCCTGTAATCCTAGCACTTGGGAGGCTGAGGCTGGAGGATCAGTGTGACTTCAAGACCAGCCTGGGCTACCAAAGTGAGCTCAAGGCCAGCCTGAACTGCACTGCGAGACCCTGTCTCAAAAAGACAAAAAAAAAAAAAATATATATATATATATATAAAAAAGCCTACCACTAGCTAGGCATGGTGGCACGCCCCTGCAATCCCAGCACCCAGGAGGCTAAAGCAGGAGGTCAGCTGTGTGTGAGTTCTAGGCTAGCCTGGGCTGCACAGTAATAAGACCCTGCTTCAGAAAACACAAACAAAGTACATAAACTACTATTTCCAGGACCTCTCACATGGCGAACCAGCCTTCCCTCGATTCATTAGGCTCCCTCCTCGTAGGCTCATCACACTCAAAACTCCTCAGGACTCGCAGGACCCTGGAGGCCCACACAGCAGCAGCTTAGCTGAGAAAGCGAGGAGCAGGACCCTGATCTTAAGGTAGAGAAACAGGTAGGAGACTGTAAGGAATATCTAAATTCTGCATCTTAAGACAGCAAGGAGGAAGGCAGACAGGGCTCACAGCTGCGAAAGGGCCAGCGCCCTTCTGCGGAGGGGCCACCTTCTCCTTTGCTCTGAGTCTCTCCCCCCCCACCTCTGCCCCCCCCCATTCCATGCCCCTGCTGACCGGTCTGGAAATTCTTTTGACATGATGAGGGGACTTGGCAAACTTACAACTTACTCTACAGATAGGGTGGCTTTAGACTCCCTACTTTCCCTTTGGGAGCCTCCCGAGACCCCACCTAGTTCACACACATCTCATACATGAGTTAAGGACCCAAAGGAGATAAGTAAGATCAACTCAACATCCCTTATATAAAGCTACAGAGACCAAGATGTGGTCCACACAGTCCACAGGAACACAATGGGAAACACATCCAGAAGACAGACATCAGGATTTCTCGCCAATGAATGACCTACGTCACTCTCCTGCTAGCATGCTACAGAATCCTGACCTCCACTTCCCCACTCCACCCCATTAACACCAAGTCCTCACGACGTCACCTCAGGACACAAAGACCAAAGCTGGCAGCAACACAGGTGAGGGCACAGGGCCTGGCAGACTGCCTGGGGACATGGGTGGCATCTGTTAATTAAAAGGCCTCAGGACACAGGCTCAGAACAATTCCCAAAGCCCTGCCTGTGGGACCAATCAGTGCTCTGTTCAAAATTCTTCTTGTGGGACAGCAAGACAGCTTAGTGGACTAAGCACCTGCTTCAGAAAGTGCAGGGACCAAGGTTCAATTCCCGGTCCCATACATCACACCAGCTCCAGGACGAGGTGAACCAGTGAATGAGTCCGGCATGCACCTCTGTAACCCCAGCACTAGGGAGGCTAGACAGGAGGACCACCACAAGTCTAAGCTGCACAGTGAGACCCTGTACAAAATCCATAAACAAAAAAGTTCTTCTTGTGAGAGAATTACTGTGAGTTTGAAGACAGCCTGGCCTACATAGTGAGTCAAGGCCAGCCAGAACTACATAACAAGAACTGTCTAAAGAAAAACAAAAAATTCTCTTGAGAACTTGAGCAAGTTCTTGACAGCCAGCCTAGACCTAATATGAACCCCAGCAGTGTGAGATACAACAGAACAGTAATATCGAGCTCTCTGCCACTGTGTTCTCAGTGGCCCCCACCCCCTTGCTAGAGAGTGTACTTTCCTTTTAGCCCAAACTCACTCAGCAGAGTGTATTCTTTTCCTTACTACTTTCTGCACTTGTCTTGGCCAACCTAGAAAGTAACTCAACACTCCAGCACCCCAAAACCTGCTAACAAAAGGTCATCCTCAAGATCTCAAAATATTTTACCTAAATGTCCAGGCTTTAGTTTAAAAAAAAAAAACTCAAACATCATCTTTTTTTTATTATTATTATGGCCAGCTCAGCCTGCCCTGGGGATGGAACTGACGCAGCATGTGGCGCCAGGGATCGAACCGCAGTCCCTGAGGTTGCTTAAGCTTGCCTAAGCAGGTACTTTAGACCCCTGAGCCATCTCGCCAGCCCCATCATCTTAACTAAAATAAATAGTCTTAAGTCACTAGAGATACCACCCAGTGGACAAAGACTTTGGCTGCAAAGTCCAATAGAGACACAGACAGACAGACAGACAGAGTAGATTTAAATACCCCAAAAGCCTCATACATCCGAGAGGACAGCATTCAGGCTTGCAGGGACTCAGGGCTGAGCTCACCGCTGACGAGGTGAGCCTGCTGGAGGAAGCGGAGCCCACTCCAGGGAGTGTGCATTCCACGCCCTTGCCCTCTGCTTCCCGGCTGCCGGGCTGCACAGCTCTCCCCACCTAGCCCCTCCACCAAGCAGACTGAACTCCCAGAAATCATGAGCTAGAGGAAGCCTCTCCTTATTTTGTCCCACTACAGAGCCACAGAGGAGACACCTGCCACAACTCAGTTCACAAAGCACTACAAAAGATACTGAAAATGTAAAAAAAAGAGCCAAGAAGCCAGGTGCAGCGGTGCGCATGTGCAACCTAGCACTGCAGGAGGCCGCGGCAGGCAGAGGGCACGACGGCCGGCCTGAGCTGTATAATGATCTCAAGACCAGCTTGAACCACAACACACACACAAAAAGAGCAAGGAGGTGAACAGGCCAAAAGTGGTACTCAACCTGATCACGGATCAGAGAAACTACAATTTTAAAAATCATCTTTCATTAGACTAGAAAAAAATGAAGTCAAATACTACTAGCTGCTGCAAGGGTTAGGGGGAGGCAGAGCACTCACACACCACTGGGTGTCACCGCTGTGGAGACGCATCTCCCCTAGCTAGGCTGATGAGTAGGAAGCAGCACAGACGTTTAGAAACTATCTGACAGTACCTACTAAAGACGAAGGGGTGCGCACGCTATGATGAAAAAATGTCATTTCTGATGATTGCCTTTGAAGAGAAATGGCACATGTGCGCAAGGGAGCATTCATTGGTAACATCCTGCACAAAAGAAAAACTGGGAAATGCCTTTTATATCCATCTTAGAATTTGATCTAAATCCTAATAGATCAGCACTGATAAATCTCAAACCCAACGCTGAAGGTTTCTCACAAGATAACGCAGACAGTACAGTCATTTTAGAAACACTTAAGCTCATGAACCAATGCGCTGTATCTTCATACGTATAACTTTAAGACAGGTCTACATCATCAGTAACCTGTCCTTGCAAAGCAGCAGCCCAGGAGACCAGGGCACTTCTGTGTGACGTCATGTCTTTCTTTGATGTTCCAAGAAGACTGGGCATTAGTTTAGATCATCACGTGATGATTCAAAGTTCTGAACAGCCCTACAAAACTGCTTCTCAACGCCATGCTTTTGAGAAAGAATGGCTAGAATGTGCGTGTGGAGTTGGTGCTACCAGGGTGAATAAAGAATGCAAGATAGAATAGGATGATGTGGTGGAGTGTTTACTTCAGCAGAAAATGGTGAAACGCATGAATGCCATTAAGAAGCAGCAGGATAAGCTAATAAAAGAAAGAGACGTACAACACCCCACCACCTCACCACCTGGGCAGCAGGAGCCCAGGCCCTGAGCCGGGCAGCTGCCAATGGCTGGAGGCTGATCTTCACGCTCTTTTCCACTGAAGTGATTGTTTACTGAAAGACCTCTGTCAAATGTGTAAAAATAAAGGAATATTACATCTTTAAAAAAATACTAACTTAAAGATAAAAAATGGACCAGAAAATACGTGTCCAAGGAGAAGTGAGCTGGGAGAGATAAAGAACAGTACGGGGACTCAACCTGTAAGACACGATGCACCTTCACATCACCTAATAAAGGACCAACTTTGAGGAACAGCATCACTGGATGTCACCTCTGTGTAGACACATCTCCCTTGATGATGGAACCGAACAGGATCAGTGACACAAGCAGCCTATCACTGACCAGAACTCTGCCTTGTAGCAGAGGCCATCCTTCTCCACTCTGACACGGGTAGACAGCACTGCCGACATGTTCAGTCCAGGAGTGGCCCGTGCAACCTTGCAATACTTTCTTTTGCTTTTCTTTTTTTGAGACAGGGTCTCGCTATGCAGTTCAGGCTGGCCTTGAGTTCACTTCTGTAGCCCAGGATGGTCTCAAACTTACATTAATCCTCCTGCCTCAGCCTCCCAAGTGCTGGGATTGCAGGCGTGCGCCACCACACCCGGCATCTTTTGCTTTTCTTCTCTTTCTTTTTTCCAAAATCAAAATTTTAAGGTTCTATTTACTAAAAATAAAGTATATGTCAGAATGCAGGTTCTTTCTGCAGTCTGGCCTTCCCTAGGTGTTCAGCCTTCCGCTGCATTGCCACCGGGCCTGAGACCCTAACCTAACCTCTGCCACACCTGAAGTTCATGTGCTTTTTCTCCTGACCTCTTCCTAATCCTTCTCCATCCTCTTCCTCCTCTGCCTTACAACTTGATGATTCCCAATAGTCTCCACAACATTAAAAAGGAAAAAAAAAAGTAGGAAAAAATTTCTTACAACAATTGAGCAAATTCTGCATAGCTCAAACCAACCAGACAAAGCAGAACTGGGATGGACTTAGGGCCCGTCTAGTTTTAGAGCTCAGGCTCCAGAGAGCAAAAACAGGCAAGCGCTTATTCTACTGAGCTACCTCCCCAGTCCCTTAGAGAACAAAAACAGTGTGAACACTTCACTGTGAAAAATGCAAGTGAAACGCCTTAGGAAAGGAGCTCAAGTCCATCACCCTGCCAGCCACACCGATCTCTCCCTGAGCCTCTGGCAGTCACAGAAGGCCCAGCTCCAAGCCCGGCACAAACGTGCACGCATGCACAAAGGCTTTTCTTCCCCTCTCTATGTCCCTACTAGGACCAAACCAAGGCTCACATACACCAGGCAAATGCTCAGTCCACCTTTCCTTTGCTGTTACCACAGTAGTACTCAGTTCCGCAATTCATCTTATGAGGCCTCTGTACAGAGCAAAGTTCCACTCCCAGGAAGCAAGGCCAGCCGCAGATCTGGCGCCCAAGGAAACCAAGGCCCGCGCTTCTGCCGAACACCTAACCTCCCCTCCTGGAACCCCTTGTAGCCATCGCTTACACCCACTGCAACAACACTGTGACTATTCTTTTACTCCCACCTCTCTGACATTTTTATTGTCTTCTAGTTTCCGCCACTACTGAGGCTCTGACAGCTCCAGCCTATGAGCTCACCTGTCTTTGACAGTGAATGAAATCCTGCTAATAACTGTCTCCAATTTTCTTCTGTTAATGACGGCAGGTTAGACGGTGCAGCTGACCGCCTACTGCTGACAGTTTAAATGGCAGCACATTAAAGAAAAAGGCACAAGGTCCATTTTTCTTAGTGGATACACTTAACTAGATTAAAATCTCATCTTCTGCTTTGAAAAGTTAGAAAGTCAAATTTATCAACCCAGCATGGGATGATCAAGTTCTGGATATTCACATTAATAAAATGCAGAAAAGATCAATTCCCACAGGATGCCAACTGCTGTGGACAGAATCACATCCCTTGGCAAGCACACACGCTGACACCCCAACTCCCAGTGCAACTGTATTTGAAAACAGGACTTTTCAGCAGGTGACCAAGGTGAAATGGGGTCCTAAGGGCACAGGGCCCTAACCCTACAGAAGTGCTGGCCTTCAAAGATGTGCCAGAGCTCCGAACCTCCCCACATTCTCACACGAGAAGAGGCCAGCAGGGGACCCACTGTGCAAGCCCAGAAAAAGACCCCACCAGAAACTAATCCTGACAGCACTTTGAACTGGGACTCCGAGTTTCCCCAAACAGTTCTGGATAAAATAAATTCTGTTGTTTGAGTCACCCACAGTGGTATTTTGTTATGGCAGCACAAGCGGAAAAATACTCCAAATGTATGAATTTAACATAAGGACACAGCAGACAACAAAGCCTACCATCCAGAATAACTCATTCGTGGCATCCAAGTTTTGAAACATCAAACTTGTGGTCCAGCAAGTGAGGAACTGCAATGAGGGACTGTGACACTCTCAAGGAAATAGGACACCCTCGCCCTTGCTACTGACTGTTACACTAACACTGGCCTGAGGAACTACGAAGCAAGCCTCCTCTGTCTGTCCTGGTCACAGGAGCCTGCTGTCACAACAGCACTGATCTCCTAGCCACCGACAACTTCCAAAATCTCAGCTTTACTTTTTTTTTTTTTTTTTTTCCTGTCTCTTTGAGACAGGGTCTCCCTATGCAGTTCAGGCTGGCCTTGAGCTCACTTTTGTAGCCCAGGCTGGTCTCGAACTCACATGATCTTCCTACCTCAGCCCCCCAAGTGCTAGGATTACAGGCATGTGCCACCAGGCCCGGCCCACCAGCTTTACTCTTTATAGAGATATCTTATTTACTCTCAGTCAAGCATCCCCAAATGATAACCCAGGATCAGATGATTACAGGGACTTCTACACATAAACACCTTCCCTGGCCCTGGGAGCTCTGTGTGGAAAATAACGTATGGCTCACGTGAACTTGTGCCAATTATGTGTGGTCCTCCTTTTGAGCTTATCACTTTCTCAAAAATAAAAATTTAGAACAGAACATTTTCAACACAACAAAAGTAGTCTACAAATCTCTAATTTCCAACAATTTTTTTTTTTAAAAAATCTTTCACCATAGCAAATAGCAGCACAATAGATACTCATAGTCCATGAAGTTGCTAAGCCATCAGAATGGTACTCAAAATTACAAATGGGGCCTTAAAGAACCAAATATACTTTTTCTAGGCAGTTCAGACACTTAGGATTGAATGAAAAAAAACCCTGCCACCCATCCCCAAGATAGAAACTGCAGTAACAATGGCAAAGAACTGCATTCTTTAGAAGGGAATCAAAAGACTAGAACATCCGGGATTTTCAGGTTAAAACTACTGAACCACCTGCAGTACATTAGGAACCAGGGTCAAAACAACCCCTCCCACTCACTTGGACAGTCTTCTGCAAGAAGCAGCAGGTCAATTAGTATAGTGTAAGAAACAGCGCTTAGGAAGGAGAATACTTCTCAGAAACACAGCCTTTAAAACTCGGAGATAGAGCTTTACTTACATGAAGGGATAATGAACTGTGGCTCAGTGTTGCCTGCGTAGCCAAGCTTGGTGTACCTAGAAGCACAAAGGCATCAACACAGGTTTAGGTCACAATGCTCTCCGCAAGAACCCGCTCCTGTCATTCTCAATAAGCTCTCCAGCTCCTAACACATACTCTCATGAAATTAGAAATAAGTGGGATCACTGGAAATCAAACACTGATTTCAAAGGAAATTTATAAAACTTAAAATGCTTCTACTAGAACAGAAATACAGACACACTAACATATAAGTTACATTTATGTATTCCTAATGATTTTAAAAGTGGTCTGAGGGGTCACTTGCTTGAGACCCCTTCTGTCCCCCTTAATAGAAGTTTTCTTTCAACAAACGTCAGCCTAACCTGAAAGGTTCCTGCCTCCTCTTGTAAACAATAAGAAGCAGCACTCTGCTTGCCTCTGCTAAACAAGAACATTTTTTAATTTTAAGCCTTTATATTATTTTAATCTTTACAAAAAAAGCTAAGAAAGTAGACACTATTCCTATTTTGCAGATGACAAAACTAAGTCATGAGAAGTTACTTAAGCCGCCTGAGTCAAACTGCTAATGAACGACAGAAAAAGAGCACACACCTAGGCTCACAGGCTCGCTCCAGCACGGGCTCTGTGGGAAGCAACTAACTTCCCAAACTTCCTGAACTTTGGGGCGAGGGGGGTGGTTACATAATTTTCTTCAAATGTCATGGCATATGTCTAGAAACAGCTCCTGCCATCTCCTGAGACGCATCTGACAGAAGCATCTCTTTATCATCTCATTTCACAAGAAGCCCATTTTCTGTCAAGATATTCTGTATGATAGATTCCAAAAGTCTTTATACTAAAATAAATGCCAAAACACTACTATCTGTTCCAGAAGCATTTGCTAATCTTGTAAACGTGGGGGAGGGGCACCACTCCAACCATCTGCTGGAAGGAAAAGTTGAGAGGCAATAAGTAAACCAAAAGGACTCTGGCGCTCTAATTAATATCAACGTTTGACAACCGCACTGTTACACTGTAATAATGCTCACAATGAACAAAACGTTTTCTAGCAGCATCGAAGTAATTTCAATAATTGATTCTCCATCACAGTCTTTCAAGATATTTGACACTAATTTTTTTCTTTCTTTTATTTTCTTCTGTTTGTTTTTTAGTTTCTGAGACAGGGTCTTGCTATGTAATTCAAGCTAGCCTTGAAATCACCATGTGGTCCAGGCTGATTTTGAATTCAGGGCAATCCTCCTGCCTCAGCCTCCCAAGTGCTAGGCGTGCCCACCCAGAGTACTAATTTTTTTTTGACAGTGATATTTCTAATTCTTTAAATTTTTTTTTTAATTTTATTTATTTATTTATTTGTTTGCTTGTTGTGTTTGTTTCTTTATTTATTTATTTTGTGGCTGGCTCAGCCTGCCCTGGTGGTGGCGCTGGCGCAGCATGTAGTGCCGGGGATCGAACTGCAGTCCCTGCAGTTGCCTGAGCCTTCCTACGTAAGCGCTTTAGACCACTGAACCATCTCGCCGGCCCCGATATTTCTAATTCTAATAAATTAACTTTATGATCTATGAATATACTTTGTCATCTGCCAATGTATTTTCAAACATGTATAGTGAACAGCCTGGGCTGGGAGACGAAAGCTCTAGGGAGCTGGGCTGGGCCACACCTTGGAGCTCTCCCTCCCTAAGCTCCAGATCCTCCTGTTCAGGGTCCACACCAGGCCCAGGCCAAGCCCACCAGAAGCTTCTCCAGCCCACAAAGGGCAGTGCTGGGGACACAGCACATGGCCACAAGTCACCCACACAAGAGCTCAACACCTACAGGGAAGAAGTTTCTAAGCTGGGGTTGGGGGGCAAGACAGCATCTTCAGAATGGACAAAACTCAGACTGAAGTTCCACAAGAACTGGCTCCAAGTTGACAGACCCCTTAATGGACTCACTCTACAAGCATGCTCCAGGCAATAATAATAACTACACCCAGGTACTGACTCAGGACTAAAGCAGCTTGCAGAATTCCAGACGCTTGGCTAGGGAGCAAGCTCAGCAGTCTAACCGCCTGCCTGGTAAGCACAAGGACCCAGGTTCCACCAGGTTCCATCCCCAGTACCGCGTGCCATACCAGTCCTGGAACCAGGCACAGTGGCACATGCCTGTAATCCCATCACTGAGACAGGAGGATCACTACTATCTGAACTGCATAGCAAGACCCTGTATCAAATAAATTTTAAAAAAAAGAATTCTAGGCATCACTAAATCAAATCCATTCCCCAGCTGCAACGGTGCATGCAAGGGCTCTGCTCATTGTGCAGCACGGGGAACTGAGCCCAGGGCCTCCACCCTGAGCCATTAAAAATGGTCTCCACCACTGTTAACTTTGTTTGGGTTTTATTTAATTTTTTTCATTAGTACTCATCTGTCATGCATACTGGTCATGTTCAGCACTGAGAATTTGTACCTGCACATAATCTACCTCAATTAGTTTTTAAATTTATTATTTTTCCTTCCATTCCCCTACCCCACCTTCAACCCTCCTTTCTTCCTCATTCCCAGGTTACTGCGATGACAGACAGGCAGTAACACACCCAGCCAAACAGGCCACATCACTCAGTGCCCAAAATACGCGTTTGTCCTTAAGTCCCTGAAATAAATCTATTTTCCCACACGGTGAGAGTCTGGCGACAGCAGGAGCAAAGTCCTTCACCACTGTTATCTCTGCTCCCTGGCACCATGCATGTCTATGTTATTTTTTGTACCAAGCTTTTTTTTTTTATATAAACCTTCACTGCATTTTTCTATCACATTTCCGTTATCAATGTGCATACACAATTTATTTTTAAGCAGCCCATGGTAAACCTATATAAGTCACCCTCTCCTGCATCTCCCATTATTAACAGAATGCACAAGAGTAACGGGGCCCAAAAATTGGCTTCAAAGAACGTGCACGCTCTCTCCTGAGGCAAACACAAACATAACTCTCAAAATCCCAAGTGTACAACTCTCCCTGTCTCTCAGATAGGCCAAGCCAGTCTTGTGGGGCTGCCCTGGGCAGCACGCAGAGAAAGCGCAAAACCAAGTCTGGGGTCAGCCACCGCAGCCATTCGTGCTCCACAGGCAGAGAGTGAGATGTCCCCAGATCTGCTTCTGCCTCTCTGGCTGTCCTTGGCTCCAGGGGTGGGGGCACAACTCATTTGGCTGGGTTCAAATCCTACCTTAGTTGTTTGCTGGCTACTTCTGGACGTCCATTTCCCCATCTGCAAGTGGAAATGATCATCCAGTCTACCTCCTGGGGTTAGTATGATAATGGAATGAGCTAATACATGTAAAAATAGAACAGGGCCAGGATATAGCTCAGAGCTATAGTGCCTGCCTGGCAAGCACAAGGTCCTGAGTTCAACTCCTAGTACCACAAAAAAAAAGTACAACAATGGTATCTGTATACATTTCAGTTATCAGTTTGCTATTATTTGTCTGTATGTTTAAATATTTCTTATTAAAATATGGAAAAGGATAAAAAAAAAATATCCTAGTTGGATGTGGTGGCGCAGACCTGTAATTCCAGCACTCAGGAGGCTGAGGCAGGATAACCAAGTTCATGTTCTCCCAGGGTAACTTAGAGACCCTGCCAAAAAATGTAAAAAGTAAATAACAAGGAATGTAGCTCAGTAGAGTGCTCCTGGGTATGATCTCCAGCACTGAAGAAAAAAGAAAAAGAAATTCACCTGTTACAAACACAACCTCCTGGGCCAGCGAGATGGTTCAGTGGTCTAAAGCGCCTGCTTAGGAAAGCTCAGGCAACTGCAGGGACTGCGGTTCGATCCCTGGCACAACACGCTGCATCAGCCCCACCACCAGGGCAGGCTGAGCCAGCCATAAAATAAATAAAGAAAGAAACAAACAAGCGAATAAATAAATAAAATTAAAAAAAAAAAAAACACAACCTCCAAATGAGTTTTTCAGTTGCCGGGTCTCCATTTTTTTTTGTCAGGCAAGCGTAATTAAGATCATTTGGGTAGGCGACCAGAAAGGACCAGCCAGAGCTGTGCAAATCCCTGGTTCCTCGCCCGGTGCAAGGCTCCTGAGAGGCAGTGGTCAGAGAAGCACCCTGGGATCTGTGCACCCTGTGAGCCCCCCCTTCACCACGGTTCTTCTGGTCAAACCAGAACCACAGTCCTGACTGGCATCTCAGACCACTGCGTGGCATCTTTACAAAGTGGGAGCTCCCCACCCCACATCTGCATTCTAACAAAATCAACACCAACCACCACATTTACCAAATAAAATACATCCAGATGTTGAAGTTTAAAACTGGTCTGAAACTTAGAAGGACTCAGAGGTATCAACTCTATCTTACTATCTAGAATAACGTCAATTTAGGTATTCCATTCAATATACTTTTCCATTCA
>PVKN010022981.1:0-14943 GCA_004027915.1 Capromys pilorides | reverse complement strand
TGGTGACAAAAATAAAACACAGCTTTTCCAAGAGTATTAAAATATGAAATAGTAATAAGTCTCATCACCAAATTTATAAAACCTATATACTGAAAATTAAAAAGACATTACATAGAAATTGAAGATTTCAAGAAACATTTTAAGGTGAAACACTTGAAGATCACAATTTTCCAAAAACTGGTGAATAATCTAATTCTAATGGAAATTCCAATTTTTTTATTAGAAATCTTTTCTAATATTCATAGGAAAGCTCAAACAACTTGAAATCATTAGAACAATTTTGAAAATGAAAAAAAAGCTTTGGGAAGGCTAACGTTATTATTTCCAAAGTTAATATACATTTATAATATCTTATTCACTCTTTCAGCTTCTCATACTAGGGAGACAATATGATGCTTACATATGAGTTACATTTATTTAATTTGTGAGTGGGGACTCAAGTTGCATTGACTTACCTATAAATCACCAGTTTATCCTTTTTATGGCTGAGTAATACTCTATTGTATTTTTTAAAAAATATTTTTAAAAATCTATTCCTTAATTGATAGGTGTTTGGGTTGCTTCCAAGATTTTCCTATTACAAATTGTGCTGCTATATGGGCCGGCGAGATGGTTCAGTGGTCTAAAGCGCCTGCTTGGGAAGACTCAAGCAACTGCGGGGACTGCGGTTCGATCCCTGGCACCACATGCTGCACCAGCCCCCACTACCAGGGCAGGCTGAGCCAGCCACAAAATAAATAAATAAATAAACAAACAAAATTAAAAAAAAAAAAAAAAAACAGTAAGCTAAATAAATCTTTTAAAAAAAAACAAATTGTGCTGCTATAAACATGGGTGCATATATATCACTGTGATATAATGGTTTTAATTCTTCTGGGAAGATAGCTAGAAGGAGAATAGTTGGGTTGAGTGAGACCTCTAATCCTGGTGTATTGAGAAATCTCCACAATGATTTGCACAGTAGTTGGCTCCAGTCTATACTCCCACCAACAGTGAAGAATTCCTTTTTCCCTACAGCTCCTTGAGCATTTGTTATTGGTTGATTTCTTGATGATAGTCATTCTTTCTGGGGTGAGATGGAATCTCACTGTTGTTTTAACTTGCATCTCTTGGATGACCAGTGATATCGAACATTTCTTCCTGTATTTGTTTGCTGTTTATATAGCTTCATCTGAGAAGTGTGGGTTCATCTCATATGCCCATTTTTTATTCAATCTCTAAATTTGGGAGACCTAATATTTCTGAGTTATTTATGTTCTCCATAGTAATGTTTTCTTTTTTCCTTCCTTCCTTCCTTCCTTCCTTCCTTCCTTCCTTCCTTCCTTCCATTTACTTATTTATTTATTCTGTCTTTTGGAGACAGAGTCTCGCTTTGCAGTTCAGGCACTGCCCTTAAACTGACTTTGTAGCCCAGACTGGCTTTGAATTTATAGTGATCCTCCTGCCTCAGCCTCCAGAGTACTGGAATTATAGGCATGTGCCACCACACCTGGCTTCCATAGTAATCTTTTGTCTAAGCAACAATTGGTAATCATTTATTCCCAGATGTGGTGATAAATATTATTCTGTTGGTTTCTTTTTCCAATATTAATCTTCAGCATACATTAAGCCAGTTTTTCCAACATGATTTAAAGAGACTATTTTTCTTTCAGTGAATGTGTTTGGCATCTTTGTAGAAGATAAGATAGCTGAGTATATCTGGAGCTGTTTCTGTATCTTCTATTTCTATTCTATTGATCATCAGGTCTGTATTTTAGCCAATACCATGCCTTTTTTTTAAATCACAGTAGCTTTGTAGTATAATTTCAAGTCAGGGATTGTGATGACTCTGGCCTTGCCTTTGTTACCCAAGATTGCCTTTGCAACTGGTCTCTTATGGCTCCATATAAATTTTGGGATTATTTTCTCTAACTCTGTGAGATATGCAATTGGAATTTTGATCAGAATTGCATTAAATCCATATGACAATTTTGGAAATATGACCATTTTCACTGTTAGTTCCTCCTATGCAAAAGCAGGGGATATCATTCCATTTTTTGATATCATCTTTAATCTCCTTCAGAGTACTGTAGTCTTCAGTGTAGAGTTCTTTTATATTATTTGATATATTGATTTCTAAGTATTTCATTTTTTGGATGCTATTATAAAAAGTGTTTCCCTAATTTCTCTCCCAGTGACTTTGTTGTTTGTGTACAGGAAAGCTACTGATCTTTTAGTGTTGATTTTATGTCAGTTATATTCAGCTATGCTCCTGAATTTGCTTATTAAATCTAGAAGTTCTTCAGTAGTGTTTTTGGGGTCTTTAATATAGAGTATTATATCATCTGTGAATGATGATAATTTAAATTCTTCCTTTCCTATTGTTATCTCTTTTATTTCTTTCTACTTAATTGCTCTGGCTAATGTTTCAAAACTATATCAAATAGGAGTGATGATACTGGACATCCTTGTCTTGTTCCTCATTTTAGATTGCAAAGTTTCAGTATTTGTCCATTTAGTATATTCGCTGTTGGTTTTTCACAGATGGAATTTTTTTTTTTTTTTTTTTGTCTTTTTGAGACAAGGTCTCACTATGCAGTTCAGGCTGGCCTTGAGCTCACTTTTGTAGCCCAGGCTGGTCTCAAACTCACATTGATCCTCCTGCCTCCGCCTCCCAAGTGCTAGGATTACAGGCGTGCGACACCACACCCAGCTACAGATGGATTTTTGAGATTCCTCTGGCTAAAATTTCCAGAACTATGTTGAATAAGAGTGGAGACATATTATTTATTATTATATCACATATTTATAAGAACTAATTTTATATAAATATTGTACAAATAGTTACTGTACTATACGGATTAGAGAATAATGAAAAGAAAAAATTTGCATGCATTTGGTATAGACACAATCAAATTAAAATATTTTCAAATGGCAGCTAGTTGAATCTGTGGCTGTGGAATCCATCATATGGAGAACAGACTACATGTGTATATCTATGTGTGTCTGTGTATAAGAAATTTTAAG
This sequence comes from Capromys pilorides, assembly GCA_004027915.1. Taxonomy (NCBI): domain Eukaryota; kingdom Metazoa; phylum Chordata; class Mammalia; order Rodentia; family Capromyidae; genus Capromys; species Capromys pilorides. Next base: position 11,937 of record PVKN010022981.1, on the reverse strand, counting down.
GGCCAGCCAGATAGATCAGCAGATTAAAATGTCTGCTTACTCAGATGCAGGGGCTGGGAGTTCAATCCCCAGCCTGCTGTGCTAGCTCAATTGAGACTGGGCATGGTGGCACTCGCCTGTAATCCCAGCGCTTGGGAGGCTGAAAAATAGGAAGGATCACTACAAGTCTGATCTGTGTAGTGAGACCCTATAGACCCTGTACTTAATACATAAAAAATAAAATTAAATAAAAATTAAAAAAAAAAAAAGGAATTTCACTGCTGCACCATTCCACTTGCTCCTGAATTTGTCTCAGATGCTGTTCTTTTAGGTAGAACTCATTATACTGTTGTGTCCATAAGTCAAAAATGATATAGTATTTGTTTTATTTGGCTTATAAGAATATGCTGAGCCAGGCATGGTGGCACACGCCTGTAATCCCAGCTGAGGAGGGAGGCTGAGGCAGGAGGATTGGTGTGAGTTCGAGATCAGCCCGGACTACAAAAGTGAGGTTAAGGCCAGCCCGAACTGCATAGCAAGACCCTATCTCAAAAAGAAAAAAAAAAAAAAAAAAAAAAAAAAAAAAAAAAAAAAAAAAAAAAAAAAAGAATATGCTGCCTATAAATACAACTGCAATGAACAGCTTAATCCTTTTGGTGCACTTGCCTGATTAAGTTTTTAGTATTAGTCCCTATACTAGAAAATGGGATCACTAGGCTAAAGAGCAGATGCATGTAGTGTGGATGGGCTTTGCCAGTGTGCCCTCTTCCCATCGATCTATATAAGATACTCCCTCCATTTCTCCTCATACTTGCCAAATGCTATATAAGCCATGGGTAATCTGGTTTATTCTTATGGAGTACAAAAACACTCCTTTCTCTGTTAAATTTTGCATAACTTTTTTTTAAATATTTGTAGACTTATTCCCAGTTGCCTCGCATTAAGATCTCCCTTTCTATGTCATACAGGTACACAGATATACAGCTGCCTCCATCAACTCCATTGCATAAGAATCAAGGGTGAAATGCTGACCCATGCTGCTTTTTTTTTTTTTTGTCTTTTTGAGACAGAGTCTGCTATGCAGTTCAGGCTGGCCTTGAGCTCACTTTTTGTAGCCCAGGCTGGTCTCGAACTCACACCAATCCCTCTGCCTCAGCCTACAGGGATGTGCCACCATGCCCAGCTGTTTCTTGTTTATATAAAACTGTATGTATGTATGTATGTATATATGTATGTATGTATGTATATATGTATATATGTATATTATGGCCAGCTCAGCTTGCCCTGGGGGTGGGGCTGGCACAGCATGTGGTGTCGGGAGTGAAACCATGTCCCTGTAGTTGCCTAAGATTAGCTAAGCAGGTGCTTTAGACCACTGAGCTATCTCACTGGCCCCTGCTTCTTGTTTATATAACTATACCTGATATGTGATTTCTAAAACAAGTGCTTCTATATCTTAAACTCTTGCATATCACATTAATCACCACCTAGGATTGATATACATTATAAATACAAATACTTTCAATAAATAAAAGTAAAATTTCAAGTTTGCTTAACAGGAATTAGCTATGGTGTTAAATGTTTAGCTTGTTGAATCCTGAGAGCCACTCTAAGAGATATGTATTGCCATTTCTATTTTACAGGTAAGGAACTCAAACTGAGATGACATAGATATTGTGTTAGTTACCAGTTCCTACTACATAAATTACCACACATTTTAGCAGCTTAAAATAATAGGTATGTATAGCTTTACAGTTTCTGTGGGTCAGGAGTCAGGGCACAGCTTAGTTAGGTATTCTGCTTTTGGGTTCTCAGGTGTCAGCCAGGTTAGGGTCTCCTCTGAGCTTCCATGCTCACCTACATATTGTCGGAAGCATTCCGTTCCTCAAGTATTATTGGTCTGAGGATATCGGTTCCCTGTTGGATGCTGGCTGGAGGCCACCCTAGCTCCTTCTCACTTGGCTCTTTACAATATTGCAGCTCAGATATGGCTTCATCGAAGCCGAAGAGTGACAGCATTCACTTACTGGGTAAGCTAACATCACAGTAGGACATCTTATTACTTTGACTGTTAGAAGCAGGTTATAGGATAGCCTACACACTGGGGAGAGGATCAACAAAGGTACAAAGACAAGGAGATAGGAATCACTGGAGGTACATAAAGTCTACCTGCCATCACAATTAATAGAACTCCAATTTGAAGCCAGTCCAATCAAACTCTAAAGCTCCCTACAGTTAACCATTATGTTCTATTGCCTTCCAGGCCAATTAACCTGATTGCTTCTCAGAAAGATTAATCCAATTATTTTAATATAGACTCCAGTGTTTTTCTAAATATATTACCCTTTAAAATTTAATCATCCAAGAGGGAAATTGAAAGATTCATCAAAAATGGATGAATTTACAGTTCTATGGATTTTATTTAGAGGTAACTTTAGAAAGTGAAACAAATGACCAATAAGACTCCCAGTGATAAATTCTGACCCCTGCCTATTAGTCCTAGACTTTCCAGATGATTATTATTAGAACATCCAACAATTTGCATAAGGATAAATACAAATTGGGCAAATGATTAAATTCAAAGCAGAAAAGCAAAGCTCCCTTGGGAGAAAGAATTTATATTATTCGTCCAATCTTTTTTTTTCTCTTTTCAATCTGTAACTAAATTCAGAATTGAAATGACTAGCCTTAACAAACATCGTTCAACTCAGTCACACATCTGTGTGTAATTTGGTTTTTCAGAGAGCAGGAGGACTGGTTCATGGGGCATCTTTGTGGGCAGAGATTTATCTTCATTTATTGAAATGTTCCTAGCAACAGAAGTTGTTTTCTTTTTCGCCCCCAATCCCTCAAAGTAGAAACAGGCAAAAATGATGACAAGGAATCTAGAAAATTGTAGCTGTATTTTAGTGCCTTTAGAATGCAATTTGTGTTGCAAGTATATTTCATTGCATTTGCCAACATAAATTCAAATCTTTTTTTTTAAAAAAAGAAGTTAATGACAAACACACGTTAATGTGGAGTGTTTTTTCTGCCCCCAAAAGTTACTATATGGAACAGCAGGTAAATGTTATCATGTACACTGCTCAGGGATTGGTTTGGCATTCCAATTACATTTTCTTTGTATGATTTTCCTTTGGCTGTTTTCACATTATTCAGCTCTGCACGTATTCAGGATTTTGCCAATGCAGTTTCTTTTGGGAAGCAACAATTATAACACTGATTAAGTTTTTTAATTGAACACTTGCTGTGTGCTCATTCTACTCAATATATTATCCATATAATACTTCATTCTGTTTTCATAATCATCTTGAGTAATAAATAATCATCTCAACTTTACAGATGAGGAAAATGAAGCTGGAGACCCAGAAAAATTAAATGACCTGATCAAGTGATTGGTCGAGCAGGAGTGGAGACCCTGATCTTCAGACTGTGCTATCCACACTCCCCACTGTCTGGACTATGTCATGAATGAGCAGTGAGCTTATTTATATAAGATTTTATCTCTAATTTCATAAGCACTTTTATTTTCTCACTTTTTCCTACTCTTCCTTGGAAGAGTTCAGTGTAATAAGACCTTAGGCTGTGTGGATATTTGTATTGGCAAAGAAGATTAAATGTAAAATCAGATTTGTAGTCCAGTTCATACTTGGGATCCTTTTAGTTGCGTAACCTTGGCCAGAGTTCCATCACCTTATTCAGTCTTAGTCTGCATGTATCAACCCAGGAATAATGAGTGTATGCATATTGATACAACTGATGTGAGGGTTCTATGAGAGTTTACAATGCAAAATACTTAGCACGAAACCTAGCATTATGGATAATCATTTGCTTATCAGTACCACAAGCATCACATGGAGTTAGGTGGTATTTAGTTTGAGTCTTTTTTCTGTCACTTGTTAGATCTCTGACTAGGAGCAAGAAATTTATCTTCAACTCACTTTTTTAACTTTTATATTTTTATTTTATTTTCATTATTTATTTATTTATTTTTGTCTTTTGGGGACAGGGTCTCACTATGCAGTTCAGACTGACCTTGAGCTCACTTTTGTAGCCCAGGCTGGTCTCGAACTCACACTGATCCTCCTGCCTCAGCCTCCCAAGTGCTGGGATTACAGGCGTGTGCCACCACACCCGGCTATATTTTTATTTTAAAGAGAAAAAATAAAATGGAATTTCAAAACAAGATAATAGAGGGATAAAAATGTATGTTGTTGTCTTTAAATTAGTTACTCAGAGTACAAGAGCAAATAAGAGTTTCTTTTCCCCTACAAACCTACCAGCATTTGTTATTGATTGATTTGTTGATAATAGCTACTCTTTCTGGACTGAGGTGAAATCTCAGTGTTGTTTTAATTTGCATTTCTCGAATGACCAACTGCGTTGAATATTTTTTTATATATTTATTTGCCACTTGTATTTCTTTATCTGAGAGGTGTGTTCTTATCTCAGATGTCCATTTTTGGTTTGAGTCTTTGAATTTTGTGGGCCTGAATTTTTTCAATTCCTTGTATGTCCTAAATTTCATTTGGACCCAGAAGGAACCTAAAATAGCAAAACAATCTTGGGCAACAGAGGCAGACCAGGAGACATCACAATCTTTGACTTGAAATTATACTATAGAGCTACTGTGATTTTTTTTTTTTAAGGGAGGATTGAACTCAGGACCTTGTACTTGCCAGGCAGGCATTTGTGCCCCTGAGCTATCTCCCTGGCAAGATGGCTCAGTGGTCTAAAGCACCTGCTAAGGCAACCACAGGGACCACGGTTCGATCCCTGGCACCATATGCTGCACCAGCCCCACCCCCAGGGCAGGCATAGCTGGCAATAATAATAATAGTAATAATGATAATGATAATAATAATAATAATAATAAAGAATTAAAAATAAATCAGTCCTCCAAAATTTAAAGACCCAGTCAAAAAATGGGCATCTGAGATGAATATACACTTCACAGATAAAGAAATACAAAGGGCAAATAAACATATGAAAAAATGTTCAACATTATTGGTCATTTGAAAGGTGTAAATTAAAACACAGGTTTCATCTCAGCCCAGAATGAATGGCTGTTGTCAACAAATTAACCAATAACAAATGCTGGACGAGCTGTGGAGGATGAACCCATCTCTAGTGTCGGTGGGAGTGTAGACTGGTACAGTCACTGTGGAAGTCAGTGTGGAGAATCCTCAAAATAGGTCCCATCTGACCTAGCTATCTCCGTACTGGGTATTTTTCAGAGGGACCAAAAACATCATACTACAGCAATATATGTGCACTCATCTTTATAGCAGCACAATTTTTAATGCCTAGATCTTATAAACAACCCAAATGTCCATTAACAGAGAATGTGGTCTTTTTGTACAATGGAGTACTACTCAGCTATACTGAAGGATAAACTAGAGACTTTCATAAGTAAATGAATGCAACTAGTGACAATACTCATAAGTGAAATAAAACAGACACGTAAATATATAAATATCGTATTGGCTCCCTGGTATAAGAAACTTAAATGAACAAGTAAAATCCAAAAAGTACAATAGATATTGTGAAAGGAGAAGAAACTTGTCAAATGGAAAGCACAACTGGGATGGAGGAAAGGAGAAAAGAAAGAAAAAGGAGAAAAGAAAATAAAAAGGAGAAAAGATACACACACACACACACCCCGCCCACACAAGATAGCTAAGGTAATTATTTAACTAATTTCTATTTGAAAAGATTGGTTTGTGCATATATATGTGTGTGTGTGTATACCACATATGTATATATGTGTGTGTGTGTGTGTGTGTGTGTGTGTGTGTGTGTGTATATATATATATATATATATTTTTTTTTTTTTTTTTTTTTTTTTTTTTTGCAGGAGCAGAGTTCGAACTCATGACCTTGCACTTGCCAGGCAGGCACTTGTGCCCCTGAGCTATCTCCCCAGCCCCTATCCATTCTTAAAATTCTTTATATGTTCTAGATAGAAGGCCTTTGTTGAAGGGACTATTGGCTATGATTTTTCTCTGTTGAGTTCATGAACAAAAACCAAACTGTATGGCAAATACTTTGAAGAATCAACAACTGGAATTTCATCTTTTTGAAAAGTTTCTGCACTTCAAAGCAAATCTCCAACAGAGTAAAAAGCTGTAAGAATTTAAAAGATGAAAATCTAAACTTTTGTTCTCCTTGCTGTGGATACTTGGTTACTTTTCTCTCATTGCTTAGACAAAATACCTGATGCCCAAAATTAAGGAAAGAAATTGAGCTCACAGTGTGTGGAGGATTCAATCTATACAAGGCTGGCTCCAAAGCAGAATGGCACATGCCAGAGGGCAACAGTTCATGTCAGTGGAAAACAGCAAAAGAGCAAGAGCAAAAAGGGAGAAATGACAGCAAGCTCCTTTCCTCCCTTATATTGTATGCAGATTACCTGCCCCAAGACTAGTGTAGCACTCACACACATAATCCCAGCACTGGACTCTCAGTCAATTGCAAACTCTAAAAGCCCACTCCATTACAGCTTTGGGGGGACATCTAGAAAAAGCTGTAACAATGAATAATGCTCTGATTAGTCACTGCTCATCAGAGAAGATCACATGGAGGTTGCTCCAAGGCAACCTTTTTTTTTTTTTCTTCTGCAGAACCAGGGATTGAACTCAGGCCCTTGCGCTTGCCAGGTAAGCACTTATTCTATTGAGCTATCTCCCCAGCCCTCAAGGAAGCAATCTTTTTTTTTTTTTTTAATGTTATGGCTGGCTCAGCCCACCCTGGGGGAGGGAGGACTGACACAGCATGTGGTGCTGGGGATCAAACCATGGTTCCTGCGGTTGCCTAAGCTTGCCTAAGCAGGCGCTTTAGACCACTGATCTATCTCACCGGTCCAAGGCAACTTTTTATGGATGTGTAGTTAGTGAGAAATCATGCATACAATGTTGGTTCACTTAGAAGTTATTTCTTTAGTAGCACAGCCTATGTTATTCTTACTGGTGGGGTTATATTAGTATGCACGTATACATACATGCAGACATGCGTAAACAGATTGGCTATCGTCTGTACAGTTTGTGGATTTTGGAGGGATTATTGTTAAGAAATTATTTAATGTTCAGAAGTTGTTGGTTGGACATCTACTGTGTCTTGATACTTTTCTAGATGTTGATACTGTGTCAATAAAAATGTTTTAAAAATTAGCAGGTGAAATAGCTCAGTGGTCTAAAGTGCCTGCTTAGGCAAGTGTAGGCAGGCACAGGGGACCAAGTTTCAATCTCCAACACTATATGCCATACCAGCCCCACCCTCAGTGTGGGCTGAGCAGGTCCCCCCACCACAAGAAAGTGTTAAAATCTACCATTGACCCACTATTTACATGATTATTCATACTTTTTTTTTTTTTTAATGTAATACAAGGTCTTCAAGTTCTCACTACACAAATCAGACTCAGAGTGATTCTCCTGTTTTCAGCCTCAAAGAGCTGGGATTACAGGCACAGGCCACCATACCCAGTCTAAATTGTTTCAGCAAACCCCAAGGGCAGGGCTGGCATGGCATGTTAGGGATTGAACCCCAGCCACTGCACTCTGCCTAAGCAGGAGCTTTAGTCCACTGAGCTATCTGGCCGGCCAGCCACATTTATGCATGTGTATTTACCTTATTATTTTAGCACATTCCTATTATTCTACTGTATTGATGTACTATAATTTCTATTCATAACTACTTGGTTGTTGCCAGTTTGTCTCTTCTGACAAACAAGGCTGTAGTAGCTATCAGCATGCACGTATTTTGAGCTCTAAACTATCACAAGGGAACTTTTACACAGATCTACATTAGACACATGGGCTATATCCTTTTGCCCTCCTATTATCCATTACTTGGTTTTGTAAAACTTTTGGAATGGTTGAGGATTATTTTTTTTAAGGTAAAATCCCAGAATGGTATGAGTGGGTGAAGGGACAAGAACATTTTTAAGTCTATGGACAAATGCTGGCATGATTCTCTTTTGCAGGCTTGCTTTAGGGCTTGTACTGTGCACTCTGGTTGATTTGCACTTGAAGAGGAAGGGGAGCATCATCCTCAAGGCCATCTGGTGATCAGGAAAACCCAGCTGCAGATGCTTCATTCATAAAGGTGGGCATAGGTCAGTGAGATAGTTCAGGGGACTAAGCACCTGCTTAGACAAGCGCAGGGACCACAGTTCGATTCCCAGTCCTACATGCTGGGCTGGCCCCATCCCTGAGGCACGCTGAACTGGTGACCAAGTCCAGGTGTGGTAGCAAACACCTATAATCCCAGCTCTGGGGAGACTGAGAACAGGAGAATCACTATTAGTCCAAGCTGCTTAGTGAGACCCTGTACTCAAAAATTAAAAAACAAAGCAAAACATAAGGATTGGCAGACCAGTTTTCTGTTTCTTTTCTCTTTTTGTTTCAATAGTTAGCATTTTGCTTTCTTTTCTAGACATTGATATAGTTCTTTGCTTATAATGAAGTTGTTATAGCAGACCCTTTTCAATGTGGGACTCCTTACCTGAACTGGCCTTGAACCTTGGGATATCCTTAGTAAATTATCAGCCCTGCTCTCCAAAATAATAGTTTTGTCTTCTCTACGTTTGCTCCTCATCTTCCTGTAATACACTCATGGCTTCCCTGCATCCATCCACTTCCCTCCCTCCTCTTGCTTCCAATGATGAGGTAGAGACAGATGGCGACACTACAGACACCTGTCCTTGGTGCAGTGCACACATCTCCCCAGCCTGCCCAGGAGGTAGTACTTCTCCCCTCTCTGCTCTGTCATCTCCATTAGCCCACAGTGGTGGGAGATTTTTAGTGTAGCAGTGGCTTCCTCTCTAATATGTCTGGTTTTCCTCTCTGTAGTGAAAATAAGAAAATATTCAAAGAGCACCGTCTTGCCAGATTTTTTAACCAACTTCAGGCCTCCCTAAAGTGCTCTGCACTGCAGCTGTTCCATCCTGCTGGACAGTTTGCCTGGAGGACAAAGCAGCTTCTGCCCATATTGGGCCCTAGCCCTGTGAAGCTGCAAATTTTTTTAGCACTAACTCTATTTCTGGCCACCAGAGTTGTTGCTAATATGCTATTTAGGATTCCTATATGCATGCTAAACTGGAATGATGAAATTTTATTGTCTCACTCTTTAGACAGTACTGGAACAGACAGAACTTCGATCTAGATTGAAGAATCGAGAGCATATCTTCTATCTAGAACATTCCTACATTCAATCTGTAAAAATTATTGCACGACTGCTTTGGAGGCTTAGCATATGTAAGTGAGCAAAGTAAAGGTACCTTCATGGAGCTTCTGTTCTGGCAGGGAAACTCAGACAAAGATAAAAAATAGCCTAAATTGAGCAGGGCAGAAGAGAAGGAAGACAGCATTATTAATCCGGATGGTCAGAGTAGCCCTCATTGAAAAGGTAAAATTTAGGCAAAACACTGAAAAAGGTACAGGGACTACCGAGTTGGGACCCCCCTTCTGTCCCTCTCTTGGACAGGAGCTTTCTTTCCCCCAATAAATCTATTCTTCTCATAACCTCCTTTTGTTCCTGAAATTCATTCTTCAGTTTTAGAGAACATGAACTCGTCCCAGGTACTTTTTGGGTTGGGAGATCAGGCTTCCCTGTATTATTTGGAGGTTCCCTGTATCATCTGGAGGTCATCCACCCAAGATCAGTTTCTTCTCCCTGTATCAATATGAGTACTAGAAACTGAGGAAGCAAGCCTACAAAAGACAGGATGTAAAAAAACCTGCAGCACACCGACCGCCTCCTCAGGGCATTCAGCAGTTGATTTTGGAAGATCTCACAAGAATAACACTTCAGAGACTTCAACTCAACCTGCTGCAACAGTTCAGGGAGCTCATATGTCTCATATTGTTCAGCAGATGTCATTAAGAGGATCTGCACCAGTGACAGTTGTAGCTCTTCCTGGAGAGCAAATACGGGTTCAGGGGGTCATCCAGACAGCTCAGTCTTCTGGAATTCACCCACCATGTATGCAAACGGTATCATCTTTGTCAGAAAGTGAAAAATCTCAGGACTCATTTGACAGCATAGGCTCCTCACAGAAAGCTCACAGGATCCTAGCATGGTGCCCATCTTATAGAAAAATTTTGAAAAACCTGTCTTCTGAAGGTATACCAGGAAGGCAAGGAGACAGAAAACTCTGGAGTGTCTGCTGTTGCTTCTATGTCTGTTCCAACTCCCATCTATTAGACTAGAAGTGGACAGTACATTGCCATTGCCCCAAATGGAACTTTACATTTGGCCACTCCAGGAACAGATGGTGTACAGGGTCTTCAGATATTAACCAGGACTGATTCCGGCACTACTTAGCAAGGCATGATTCTGCAGTACGCACAGACCTCTGATGGACAGCAAATACTTGTGCCCAGCAACCAGGTAGCTGTACAAACTGCATCGGGAGATATGCAAACACATCAGATCCATAGGACACCTTCAGCTACGCTGCTGCAACCAACTGTAATGATGACGTCTCCAGTGACTCTATCATCTCAGACAGCCAACACAGATGACCTCCGACTGAAGAGAGAAATATAGTTGATGAAAAACAGAGAAGCTGCTTGAGAAGGTCGCAGAAAGAGGAAAGAATATGAGAAATGCCTGGAAAATCGAGTTGCAGTCCTGGAAAATCAAAATAAAACTCTTAATAGAAGAGTTAAAAAAAAAAAAAAAAGAAAAGAAAAGAAACACTGATAAAGGTAAGCACTGGGAGCTGGAGAGATAGCTCAGCAGTCTAAAGCACCTGCTTAGGCAACTGCAGGGACCGTGGTTCAATCCCTGGCACCACATGCTGTGTCAGCCCCACCCCCAGGCAGGCTGAGCTGGCCATAATATAAATAAATAAAGTTTTTTTTAAAAAAAGGTAAGCATTGGTTTGGAAGACCCCTGAGGGTAGAATGTCCTGCTAGAGAGAACAGCTCCAAGGGTATAATAAGGAATATGTGCACTGGCTGGTCAAGGAACAGTGAAGAGAGCCATGTGTGGGAGCTGATGGACAAGAGGAGGAACAGGTGGAGGGGTGGGAGCACACCGACACATGAAGTCAGCTTGTGTCATTGCACAAGCTTTGACAGCCTCAAGGGAAACAGGGAGCCACTGAAGGGTTTTGGGCAAAGGAGTGATGTGATTCATCTTACATTTGAAAGGCTTACTCTGGCTGCTGTGTTGAAAATTAACTGGAGAGAGGAAAAGAGAGAAGCCAGGAACCCTGTCATGAGGCACTTGGAACAATTCAGGCGAGAGTAGATGGTGTTTCAGATCAGGATGCTAAAAGTGGAGACAGTGAGAAGTGGTTGGATTCTGAGTCTATTTTGAAATTTCAAGTGAAGTCAGCGTGGTTTTCTCCCCAAGAAAAGCAGGGGAGAGTTCTGAGAGTCCAGCACTACTGGAAGGGTATGAGGTGGGAGTGATGGTGGGACACTCAGTTTCCTGGGGGCTGACCAGGCTCAGGGTGGAGCACGTAGCATTTAAGTAGCCTACTGGACAGCCAGGGCCCATGTTGGTAGGCAAGTACATCTGGAGTCCAACCACAGTGCCTCGCTTTGATATCCATCAAGGGCTCAGCTTTTTCTTCATCTTTTTTCTTTTTTAAGATTTATTTATTTGGGGGCTGGCCAGATAGCTCAGCAGATTAAAACACCTGCTTAGGTAGACACAGGGAGCAGGGTTTGATCCTTGCGGTACCTGCTGGCCTGCCCCCAGGGCATGCTGAGACAGTGATTGAGACTGGGTGCGGTGCCACACACTTGTAATCCTAGCACTTGGGAGGCTGAAAATAAGACAATCACGATGAGTCCAATCTGTGTAGTGAGACCCTGTACATTAAAAAAAAAAAAAAAAAAAAAGATTTGTTTAATTATTTCATACAGGATCTGGCTACACAGCTCAGACTGGTAGTGATCATCCTATGTCAGCCTCCCCAGCGCTGGAATCACAGGCATTCACCAC
>PVKN010022980.1:0-14968 GCA_004027915.1 Capromys pilorides | reverse complement strand
GAAACATAGCAGGAGTAGAACCATGCTCTTATGTACACAGGATGAATTTGATATTGGTCCTAGGAACCTTCAAAAGGTTTTTCTCATTGATGATAGCAGCGGGCAACACTGGAACTATGCTTGGAATGCATGTTGCTCTGGTCTTTTAGATGTGTAATGCTGCCAATGTAAACTCAGTTACTGCTATCCTCTCTTTCAAGTAAATGGTTGGTTAACAAAAAGGGTATTAAGTAAGAGTAAGAGACTAGGCAAAATGCCACATGTTTGACAGGCTACAATTTTGAACATCCTTAGATTTTTAAATGTCTATGTAAAAATGTGTAAATGCTTTTATCAAATTCTAAAGAGATTTATTAGAATATCAATGTTTGACAGAAAATACCAATTGCAAGTTAAGTCTAAGATGTTTGATACTCAGAAAGATAATGTTGTTAAGCTCAATTACCTATGTTGTAGAGTAATAGTATCACGATGCTTCTCTGCTGGAGGGTTGAGAATGTAAGTTAACAGACCAAAACTTGGAGAAAAAGAAGCGTTACGAGGATAGCCAACATTTTGGCCCTAGCCCTTCAAGATCAGTGAGGACTCAGGACATAAGAGAACCTGTGCCAAAACATCCTATAACTCAGAGGTTTCCCAAATTTTCTGTTCAAGGACATTAAGGGACCTCAGAGGAAAAGGATAAACGGAGTTTGGTGTGCCTAAGGAGAGTCAACTAGAGAGAGGACATTCTCTCAGGCTTTCACAGAGAGAGCAAACCGGTGAAGCAATGGCCATGACTCGTCCCAATGGCTGACACTGGCAACAGCTCTACAAAGCACTGTACATGGTTCCAAAGTTAATCCTGAGGGGATTTGAACCTGGAAGATACAAAAGATGAATGATCTATTATACAGGTCTGGCCTTAACTTGCCCTTGATCACCGAGCAGAAAAGCTTAATTACGAGGCATAGAACACAGAGCTAGATTAGTATGACAAACTGTAAAAGGCTTATACCAACAGCCTCCAACACTGCCAGTTTCACCAGTATCCCACTACAATTATGGAACATTGGACTATGTATAGAACTACTCCCTCTTTGTATAAAGATAAAATTTTGTTGTTGTTTTTCTTTTTTTCCTCCCCTACTAATATAGATTAGAAAATTTATCAAGTCTACACCCTGTGCTCTGTATAATTACTGCTACTCAATAAAGTTCAGGAAACATTATCCAGAGCAATTAGGTAACAGAGAGAAATAAAAGGAATAATAATTGGAAGGAAGAAGAGAAATTTATTATTATGTGCAGATGACATGATACACTACATAGAAGACCCACAAAACTCCACCAAGAAGTTGTAGATTTAAAAGCCAAATTCAGTAGTGTAGCAGGATACAAAGTTAACTCTCAAAAATCAATAGCATTTCTGTACACAAACAATGACTGCACTAATAAATTATGGAAACCACACCGTTTACAGTAACATCCAAAACTGAAATACTTAGGAATCAATCTAAAAAGAATGTAAAAGATTTATACAGTGAAAATTATAGTTCTCTGAAAAAAGAGATCAGAGAAAATTTCAGCAAATGGAAAGATATTCCTTGCTCATGGATAGGAAGAACCAACATTTGTGAAAATGGCCATATTCCCAAAATTGTTACACAGATTTAATTCAATCCCAATTAAAATACCTTCAGTATACCTCACAGATATAGAAAGAACACTCATCCCTAAAATTCATCTGGAACTCAAAGAGACCTAAAATAGTAAAAGCAATCCGGGACAACAAAGAAAAAACAAGAATCATCACAATCCCAGACTTGAAATTATACTACAAAACTAGTGTGACAAAATCAGCATGGTACTGGCAAAACAGAAATAAAAAACCCTTATGGATCAATGGAACAGATAAGATGCAGACGCAACTACAAACACACTTAGCCATCTTATCTTTGACAAGGGGTCAAATGTCCACTAGAAGAAAGATAGACTCTTTAGTAAATGGTGCTGGAAAAATTGGCTTTTCTTATGCCAAGGACTAAAATTAGGTACATGTCTATCACCATCCACTGAAGTCAAAATGCATCAAAGATTTAAATATTGAAACAAATATTAAATTTACTAGAGGAGAGAGTAGGTAGAGATTTCATGAACAAAAGCTAAACTGCATGAGAAATACTAAAACAATCAACAACTAGGATCTCATCATTTTGTTTTTTGGTACTGGGAATCAAACTTAGGATATTGTACTTTCCAGGCAGACACTTATGCCACTGAGCTATCTCCCCAGCTTGGATCTACACTTTTTAAAAATATTCCATCTGACAAAAGAAATCACTATCAAAGTAAAAAGAAAACCACAGATTAAGAAAAAGTTTTAGCTGACTGTCCCTCAGACAAAGGACTTCTTTCTAGAACATATAAAGACTTTAAAAAAAAAAAAAAAAAATCAGACCCCTAAATTCAATGACCCAATCCAAAAATGGGCATCTGAGATGAATACACACTTCTCAGAAGAAGAAATACAAATGGATGGGGCTGGGGAGATAGCTCCGTGGCACAAGTGCCTGCCTGGTAAGTGCAAGGTCGTGAATTCAAACACTGGTCCCTCCGACTCCCGCTCAAAAAAAGAAATACAAATGGTAAATATGTGAAAAAAAGTTCAACATCATTGCTCATTCAAGAAATGCAAATTAAAACAACACTGAGACTCTATCTGACCCCAGACAGAATGGCTAACATCAAGAAATCAACCATAGGGCCGGCAAGATGGTTCAGTGGTCTAAAGCACCTGCTTAGGAGGGCTCAGGCAACTGCGGGGACTGCAGTTCAATCCCCGGCACCACATGCTGCGCCAGCGCCACCACCAGGGCAGGCTGAGCCAGCCACAAAATGAATAAATAAAGAAACAAGCAAACAAATAAATAAATAAATAAAATTTAAAAAAAAAAAAAAAGAAATCAACCATAACAATGCTGGAGGTACTGTGAAAAAAAGGAACCCTTCTCCACTGTTGGTGAGAGTGTACACTGATACAACCACTATGGAAAACAGTATGGAGACTCCTAAACAAGCTAGGATTGGAAGTCCCATTCAACCCAGATATTCCCCTCCTGGGTATTTTTCCAAAAAAAATTGAAAGCATCATGCCACAAGCAATGTATGTGCATCCATGTTTATAGCAGCACAATTTTTCACAGCCAAATCTTGGAAACAACCCAACTGCTCATCAACTGAAAAATGGATATAAAAGATGTAATACTTTTACACAACAGAGTATTACTCAGCTATTTAAAAAAAAATGTGTATATATATACACATACACACACACATATTTCAGGTTTCTATAAGTAAATGGATGCAACTAGAGATCATACTCATAAATGAATAAATCAGACCCTCATGTGCAAATATCACATTGTCTCACTAGAATAAGAACCTGAAAGAGAAGTAAAATCTGAAAGGTAGAACAGATACTGTGCAAGGGAAAAAAATCTGTTTAAAGGGAAAGAACAACTGGAATGAGGAAAAAGACACAAGAAAGAAGAAAAAATGTATTTATGTATATATGTACAGGATGGCTTGGATAAATGTACTGTTAATTTCTATTCATCTACTGAAAGAAGCAGTTAATGCTTAAAGTTTTTTCTTCTCCATTTTAATATCTTGTAACTTTTTAAAAACCAATTTTACATGCTTATATCTGGTGATCTAAACAACTAATTTCAAGTTAACATTATGCAATATAACAACCATTGCTGAATTCTTACTATTTTGTTTAGTGAAGCTCTGGATCTTTCCTAATTTTTTTTCTTGCGATTTTTTATTCTCTTTTAAAAAAAGAAGAGGGGCTGCTTTAGCGCGGTGGAACAGCAGGGGAACACGGCAGCTGCTGTGCCACAGCAAGCATGGACCATGGAGCAACTGCTCTGTGAGCAGCTGCGCAAGGACATAATCAAGTTTCTGCAGGACCATGGTTTAGATTCGTTTCTTCCACAGCATAAATTATTAGGAAACATTAAGAATGTAGCTAATAAGGATCATTTGGTTACAGTTTATAATCACCTCTTTGAAACTAAGCGTTTCAAAGGTACTGAAAGCATCAGTAAAGTGACTGACAAAGTGAAGAATGTGAAGCTAAATGAAGGAAAGCCCAAGGAAACCAAGTCTGAAGAGACTGAGGATGAGGGTCCACCAAAATATACAAAATCTATTCTGAAAAAGGGAGATAAAACCAAGTTATCCAAAAAAGGAGATGTTGTGCACTGCTGGTACACGGGAACGCTACAGGATGGGACAGTTTTTGATAGGAATATTCAAACAAGTTCAAAGAAGAAGAAAAATGCCAAGTCTTTAAGTTTTAAGGCTGGAATGGGCAAAGTTATCAGAAGATGGGATGAAGCACTCTAGACTATGAGTAAAGATGACAAAGCTCGACTAGAGGTTGAACCAGAATGGGCTTATGGGAAGAAAGGACAGCTTGATGTCAAAATTCCAGCAAATGCAAAACTCATTTTTGAAGTGGAGTTAGTAGATATTGATTGAAACAGCAGGAATTAAGATCTGAAGGCATCAGAGTGATTAAAACTGGGCCTTAAAACTTATGTAACTAGAACTTTAAGTAAAACTTGACACCATTTTTTGAGAAGTGTAATCCCTAAAGTATTTTACTATTAGCTGTGTGAAATATTGGTTAAGGAAAACTGTGTTTCCTTTTACCTCATGTTGTGAAACTAAGAAGTTCAATTAAAATGTATCCAGTCTTGAAAAAAATAAATAAAAATAAAAAATAAAAAAAAGAAATAATTAAGATTTCGTAAGTAGAATGGAAAAACTAACCCACAAAACTGAAGCCAGACATTTTATGAAGACAAACTGTCAAGTCACGACTGGGTGATAAAAGAGGGACACTGACTTATTATCCACTGTTAGTTTCAGAATAAAGAGAATTTACAAACACTAATAAGTCTCATGTTAAAGCTGAAGCTTCAATTAAAAAAGTCTCATGACAACTGAAGATGACAAAAATGCTAGCTAATAAAATAACACCTAACAAAAATAAATGTTTACCATATATTCCAGACTCAGTTGAACAGTTTACATGCATTAAAACTAACCCAACCCAGGGCCAGCAAGATAGATCAGCAAACTAAGCACCTGCTTAGGCAAGCACAAGGACCCAGGTTCAATCCCTGGCACCACATGCCACACCAACCACACCCCCAGGTGCACTGAGTCCAGTCTGAGCTGCATGGTAAGGCCCTGTACTAAACACATTTAAAAAAAAAAAACAAAAAAAACTAACCCAATCCTATATAGTATATTTTATTATTACAGAATAGAGGAATGTAAATGTCAAAGAACTTACAAGTCACCCAGCTCTATAAGTCAGAGCCAGATTCAAACCATCTAATGGCAAATCTCAAACTCTTTTACTATAAAACAATTCATATTTATGACAGAATTTAAGGTCACTTTAAAAGGTTATAGAAACTCCTAAAATATTCCTGAAAGCATTCTAGTAATTGAATTAAGTGGATGCACTTAAAATACCCCTTGTCTCTATGCATTCAAAAGTATACACCAACGTAGGGGTGGTGACATACTCTTGTGGCTCAGCTGCTTCAGAGGCTGGGTCAGGGGGATCACAAATTCAAAGCCAACCTGGGCAGCCTAGCAAATCTGTGTCTAAATAAATAAGGTTCGGGATATAGCCCTGCATTTCCTGGATTTAATCCCCAATACCAGACAAAGAAGAAAGAAGGAGGAGGAGAAAAAGAAAGGAAAGGAAAGAAAAAAAAAAAAGAAAAGAAAGCAAGAAAGAAGAGGGGGCAAAAGGATCGGGAGGAAAAGGGAGGCAAAAAAATCATACACTGAGAACTAAAATGACACCAAGCTTAGCTGAGAATAAAAAAAAAAAAAGCAATATTCTATTGTTTTCCTGATAAGTAACATCCATTATGAATTAGTAGAAACCAAGGCTGCATTAAATTTAGCCAAACTAACCTGAACAGCTTTGTGTCTGTGCTGCTTGCAGAAAGCCCTCACATCAAATCCTGATGACATCTCTGTGAGGAGAAAAATTACAGACACAAAAATCTTAGGCACACTTTTCAAATCATAAACAAATCTTTAAGTGAATTAACTGTTTTGCTAGATTACCACAGAAGAGGAAAAGCATGCAAAAACTATGAAAAAGCAAGAGAAATAAAGCTAAGTGCTCAAGCTCAGAAAACATAACTATAACTCACTAAAGATAATTAGTATGGGTCAACTAGAAGAGATACTGATTTCTTTCTATACAATGCATGCTTTCAAGTGGTTTAATTAGAATGTGTGCTATCAAAGCAAACTACCTTTGAGAACTTTCTTATTCTTTACTGGCTGTCCAAGATCCACATTCTTCTGTATATTGATCTTCATTTGTTTAGTCTTTTGGGAAATTCTAACTAAAGTGTCTTCAACATATCCTGGCATTTGTTCTTTTTTCAAAAACAGTTTATTGAGCAACTTAGTTACTCCTTTAGCTGCAAAAGCTGTAGGCTTCTTTTTCTTAAAGATTTCCAGGTAGGGCTGTCCTAGAAATTCAGTAATATCAGCAGGAAAGGCAAAATCTTTGAAGTAAGGCATGGGTTGAATTCCAGAGACCTCTTGAAGCAATACAAACAACGGCTCATATAAAGAAATCAACCTTCTTAAAACATCTTTATAGAGAACCCTAGAAAGAAAAAAGAAGCTCTTAAATTGGCTAGTAATAATAATTTGTACAACACAAAATAAATTGCAAGACTTAAAATTGAAACTTATGGCTATCAAGCTCTCCCACTATAGGTATATACTGTGCATTTGTAGTCAGATTAATCCAGCTCAAACAGAAAAATCAAAGTACAAAATGTTACTCACAAACAACTAGCTGAAGATGTGTCAAAGGATGTAAATAAAAATTCTATGGGTCAGTTTATTCTACATCAGTGAGGGCAAACCTTTTAGAGACAAGTACTCGAACTATAACCCAAAACCCACTTATTTACCACAAAATGCCAACACTGCACTTAAACCTGAATATTGAGGTTTGGGTTTAGGAAAAAAAAAACCTCATACATTAAGAAAATAACACACATGCCACAAGTTTGCTACCATTGATCTAAATGCTGAGACTTCAGGCAAATTTCATGTTCACTTTGTTATTCGTGAATTCCTTAAGATAAGCATACATCACTGCTGTACTCAGCAAAAATTAAATCTCTTTTCACTACAAAAGAGTAACACAGGTTAAATGTTTTAAAATGATTGATAATTCTAATATTGTTATTTCTAGACTAAGCAGGGTGAAAAACAAGATTAAAAAAAGTATGCAAGGGCCAGCCAAATGGCTCAGTGCATTAAAGCACCTGCAAACAGGCACAGAGCCCAGGGTTCAATCCCCAGGCCTGCCTGTGCTGGCCTCACCCTTGGGGCTTGCTGAGATGGCAACTGAGACTGGGCGTGGTGATGCACGCCTATAATCCCAGCTCTTGGGAGGCTATAAACAGGTGGATCACAATGAGTCCAATCTAGTAGTGAGACCATCAACGCCCTGTAGACTCTTCCCTAAAGAAAACAGTATGTGAGATAATCAGATTAAGCTACTAAACCATCACTAAAGACAGAAAAAATTTTTTTCAGTTTTGTTCATTTAAATTAAAGCTAATGATTTAACTTTGAGTCTACGTAGTTAGCCATTACATCATTTCCACAATACACACACTGAGAATTTAACAGTATGCCTCTTTAGTTGGCAAGTGCTAGTATTCATTACATCGATTGTACATGTCAAAAAACGGCAGTGTCTCAGGTGCAAGAGTGCATACAGAAGGTCAAATTGTATTTTTCATTGCCGTTAAAAAACAGAAACCAAATGGTGCAAAGAATCAAGATATAACCAGCACCAGAATCATTTTAAATGGCCCATTACAATATAATTACTGCCAACAACTTTTCATTATTCCAGTTCCTATATCTTAGGAATTAATTTATTTCACCACTATGTGTTACACCAATTTTATGGGTTTCAGATAAGAAACCTAGTCCTTTGTCACAAGCATCAGCATTTGCCTTCCTAACCTACAAGTAAACTGGTAAAATGAAGAAAGGGAACTCCCACACCTTCAACATATGACATGAAACTACAAGAGATACTCATAAGAAAACTAGCGTGTGGCAGAGAAATGAAAGATGTCAAAAGTATATACGTACCATAATCTGCTCACCAGCCCAACCATGACAAGGTTTAAAATAATGAACTCTCGCAATCCTAGGTGTTTCACAGTCAAACTGGAGAATCAATTTAAGGTGGGAAAACAAAACCAAAGTAATTGGGTTTTGCAAGCTACAATTAATAGCGAAGAAATAAACTGTTGGTAAAAAGAATCTTCTTGAAGGCATTAAAACATATTTCACTACCTAGATGTAGTACCATATGCCCGACTCTCAGCATTCTGGGAGTCTGAGGCAGGAGAATCTTAAACTAACTCAGCCAGGGGAACTCAGCAAGAAATATCTCAAAAGAAAAAAAACTTTTTTTTTTTTAAAAAAAGGCCACATATGTAGCTCAGTATAAAGGTGCTGGGTTCAACTCTATGATACTTTAAAAAAAAATTCACTGCAAAATATATTTTTAAAAGTATATACACTCTGGTAGACACCCACTATTAAATTTACTTTCTAAGATTAAGAATTTTCAGCTGTCAATGCTCTTAGCATAATACATGCTAGAAAGAAACCAGAAGTTTCTGACAAGGGCCATCCTCAGCACTTACTGAGAAAAGGAGACCAAGACTAAATTTTAAGAATTCCCACAGATCAAAACACTTACAGACCCTAGCTTACAAACAGAAATACTGCCAAATACATCTGAACAACTCGTAAGAAGGTATTTTATTACATTCAAGGATACAGAAATGCCCTGCAGCAGCAATCCAACAAGCGGAGTAACAGCTTGCAGGCTCCTAAAATCTTCATCAACACCAGCTCCACCACTGGTTGGCTGGGGATAACACACGCTTTGGTAGTTATGCTCCAATTTTCACTTGACAAAAACAGAAAAGCATATTATGTTCATTTTAAAATACAAAGCATGTCTCAAATGAAGTTTCAAATGAAGGCCTGCTTGGAAACAACTCATTGATATTTCAATAAAACCTACTGTTACTATTTGTAACTAGGTGTACCCCCAAAACCTCATGTAGTCACTGGGGCAGACTTCTAGAGGTTATGATTAACTCATGATCCAATGCAGGGATTATGCTGCTGGGATCATGAGTGTGAGTACTACACCTGCCCGGGGCAGGTAGCCTAGATATAGTATAAGTGGGAGAGGTTTACTGCTGCCACTGCAACTGGCCCTGCTCCTGTCTCTTTTGCTATTGCTATTTTGCTGTTTTCTGCTACCATGAACTGCTGCCCTCCACCATGTGCCAGTCTGCCTTGGAGCTGGCCAAGTATGGACTGAAAACGCCACAAACTATAAGCTAAATAATACCTTTTCTTCCTTAATTTTGGATATAAGATATTTTGTCCCAGCAACAAGTAAAAAGTAACTGAGACACCTACTCTGACCCTGATTTCAACATCATATTGGTCCCACACACCAATGGGCAGATTTACTACCACAAACACAAAGTGCCCCTTTCTGAAGCAGAATTTGTACAGCTGAGGTCTAACTGGTTATATCCCAACATCAAACAGAAAAAATCCAAAGGGAGATGACAGCAGGACATCAAATTCCTAGCCCATCACATCACAAGACAATGAACTTACTTGGAAGAAAACAATTCAGGTAGGTCTTCAATCAAACCCTTCAAATTCATATTTTTCAAACGTTTTAAACATTGTTCAACCTGAAAGGAGAAGAGCACCTCAGGTTGATATGTATACAACACAGGCATGATCACTTACAAGACCAGGAAAGCCAAAAAAAAAAAAAGTATGAAACATGCTAAATATCACAGGATCCATTTTTTTAAGAATAAGAAATACAAAGCCCAAATGCAGTGGTAATCCTTAAATGCTCTGGGTTCAACTCCTTACTTTCTCAAATTTTAAATCTAAATACCATCCTTTGGGAAAAGGCAGTAAGGTACTTGGTCCACAATAAATGAACTATGTTTCAAAAGAAAGAAAACAGAGTCCCGGCGTGGTGGCACATGCTTATAATCCCAGCCCTGGGGAGGCTGAAAATAGGAGGATCCCTAGGAGTCCTAGCTGTGTAGTGAGATTCTATACCAGATACATTAAAAAGAGAGAGAAAAGAAAGAAAAGCAAAAAAGAAAATGAGAACTTCGGCTAGAATGAGGAGACATGGAGGAAAATAACAGTTTTCACATATCAAAGAATTGGCAAACAAAAGAGCAATCAAAAATACTTTCTGTGCTTCACTTGGGGGAAGGTTAGAGAAGCTAATTCTAATACCTAGCTTTTCAAGACAAAAAAATAAGCTTTGAAGTATATGAAAGTTCTTCGTAGACTCTGAAATGTTAAGCAGATACATGGCAGTAGTAGTAGTGACAACACCTGGCCAGCAGCAAAAGCATGAGATATACTGAGGGATCCCGGAGAACCAAAACACATACATATCCTCACAATAGCAAAGCATAAAAGTGTGACAAATGCTCTAGGAGAACTACAAAGAAGAGTTCCAATAGCCAAGCAGGGGGAAAAAATGTAAATTCAACTTCACCAATAATCACTACCGGGAAGGCTTACAATGGAGCTTAGAGGATAAGAAAGCTTTTCACATGCAGGCAGATGCTGGGCATTCTAAACACACAGGGCCAGAAAAGCAAGGACTCACAAGAGAAGACAAACACAGTAAGTGTGCAGATTCAAGTTGGCTGGAATACAATGCATCTGAAGGTAGAAGTGAAGACTGAGTTAAGAGGGCTGAAGAGACCAGACAATAGCAGATCTCATTAAGCCAAGATGAGGAGACCGGACAGAACATAATGGAAAAGTATTAAAATTAAAGTTGCTTTAAGGCATTAACCTGGCTCTGGTGTACAGAATATGCAACAGCAGGAAACACTAGGGTAGGAAGCACACATCAGGATAAAAAAGACAACTCCAAGTTGGCAAGATCTAAAACAAGAAAATGACAGAGAAGAGATCAGATGCAGAGAAAGTTTTGACTTGCACATGACTTACTAAAAGTTAAAAAAAAAAAAAAAAAAAACCCAGACAACAAAATACTGAATTGTATGACTGGGTAATTATTCAGAATCTGGAAGCAAGAGGGAAATATGTTCGGCTTAAGGATTAACCAATTTGTATAGATATTAGAAGACTCAGATAAAAGCTACACAGAGAAGAAAAAACTGCACTCTTACTGTGTATAGACATTACTGGCATCAAATAATACAATATAACCACTATTTACCATGATACTAAATTTTTCTCCATTGAAGAACTCTTCATATTTTTTGCCTTAAATTTTAAGTTTTATCTGTAAAGTTAGTGACTATGTATATCTTTTCACTCCTAGAGCCACATAGCAACAGGCACAGTACTTAGATAGAATACATGGTAAGAACTATTTGCAAAGTAGTTCTGGTATATAATGAAAAGCACCCTGAACAAACAAACACCACTTGCATAATTAATAGTGAAAACACAAATAAGCACATTAAGAGACTCAGTGTAAGAGGTTCTCCTCCATAGCATAGTCTCTGAGCTGGAGGGCCCAATTTTGTCTTACACGCCAAAACTTACATATAATCACTTTTTACCACAACTTGCTAGATGTACAGTTATTCCAACACACTACCGATTACATATTCCATAATAAACACACTATAATTGTATTCAAAAGTTTTAAAATAGTTTCTTAATATGTAATTTTTGCTTTTTATCAAATCACTAAATCTTTGAACTGGACAAATTCACTGTTACTTACACTGCATGTATCTAAAACTTTTAATTTGGTCCACTAAAAACAAATGGGAAAGAATTACTAAAAAAACTTTGTTTTGAACAAACAATATTTTTTGAAATGGTTACTTAGGGGAGGCAGCAAGAGAGAGCCTACACATGAGTGCTCTACAGATATAAAATCACAAGTAATTAACTAAGATTTCCATAAATTACAAAATAGTAAGCAGCAATGTGAGCTACATTTTCACAAAGTAGCAGGCTTCCTCCTCACCTGTTTGAGGGCCAAATGGGGCTTGTGGCGGCCCATTCTGTTGTGGTTGCTGTAAAGGATCGAACATAGCACATCTGTTTCTGCATCTAACATTTGGCTCCTCAGAGACTGTGTAACGAGATGGCATTCTTTAATTACAGCTGCAATGCAAAGTTCTGAAACAGAGATGTTTCATAAGACTTAGTGTGTATTTCTATATTAAGTGTACAATATGAAAAACAGTGAAAAAATCTTTTATTTGCTTTAATTTTTTTTAAAAAATTAATCAGCCTACATAAACATAACAAAGGATTATGTTGGGAAGCTGGGAAATAGTGATGAATGATATAAACTCCAAGAAATGATTAACAGAAATCAAAACAGAACATCACTTAGACAAGAATATATTTTATTTCTTTGTATCACACTTTAGCATGACTTACATAAATCTTTCCTGTGACTACTTTGTAGGCATTTGGGTACACTTACGCGTGAAGTCCTTAAAGCTGGGCATATGTCATACCATCTCTAAGTTCCCCATTTTGCTATATATATAAGACAGAACAAATAAATTCACAGCCTTCAAAGTCAAAAGAACTGTAT
Source organism: Capromys pilorides (assembly GCA_004027915.1). Taxonomy (NCBI): domain Eukaryota; kingdom Metazoa; phylum Chordata; class Mammalia; order Rodentia; family Capromyidae; genus Capromys; species Capromys pilorides. Next base: position 2,223 of record PVKN010022980.1, on the reverse strand, counting down.
GAATACCACTTTTAAACTGACAAGAATACGCAACCTGTGCTCCATACCTAAAGGTTCCACATCTGTAGATCTAACCAATCTCAGATAGACAATACATGGAAAGAAACGCACCTTTACTCTGTAGACATTGTCATTAAACAATACAACTATTTACATAACATTTGCATTATATTGTAATATGTTGCTTACTGTAAATAATTGTGTATATTGCTATATACAAGCACAACACCATTTTACACAAGGGATTTAAGCTACTGCAAATTTGGGCATGGGAGGAGCTCCCAGGAGAAATATCCAAAGCACAACTACATTAGGAAAAAGAAACAACTACGCCCACTGTAAGTTACAGCATTTGGTGAACACTTGACTAAAACATAAGTACCTATATGTTTCCTAATCTGAAAAGCTAATATACAGATAACAGATCTAAGGGAAGCATCAGATCATTTCATTGGGTGGGTGGAAGACACATTTTCTACACATTATGGGGCATTTTGCTACGGTCCCAACTACTGCAGGGAAACAAGACTAGCTTCCACGAGGATGAGGAATTGGTTAATTTCCCATGCCTCACTGGAATCGTCTTAATGAATTTCTGAGTAGAGGAAGATGGATCTGCAAAATGCATAGGCTAGCAAGGGAGATTTTGTAATTTGCCTAGTTGTACTTAATGACATAAATTTGCTAAAAGTTAATAACTGGTATCATTTGTGTGTTTATTTACCAGACCAAGCAGTGTTCCAAATCTGTTTCTCAAAAGGTCAATTCTTTTATTTCCGAAATCGGACCTAGAGGCTAGTACTATTTGCATTCCCATTTGTAAGTGTACTGAGGAACACAAAGCTTAAATAAGTAGCCCCTAAACCCCTACCTACCCTGCCCCACTGCCTAAAAAACAACACTCATAAGCTGGCAAAACACTCAGTTCTCAGAGCACTTCGATCCGAAGTCTAGGAAACAGGCGACTCGCACCATCCTGCCAGGGTTAGGAAGGTAACTCTGCTTTACAGACAAGCAACCGAGAGCCAGACATTGTGACTAATGAGCAAAAGGCTTGGGTATCACCCCCACCTGCGCCCTCGTCCCCTTGAGGCGAAACAAGGGAAAAGGACAAAGGGCAAGCGTGCTGGGACCCTGACCGGACCCACGGTGCCACGGTGACAGCCCCAGCCTCCGCGTACGTCTGCGGAAGGGGCCCACAAACCCTCCCGCACCCCTTCCCAGCGTCCCCCGGGCTCAGGAAGCCCCGCCCCCCACTGCTTCCCAGCCCTTAGGCGCCCCACAAACGCCAGCCCGCCTCGCCGGATCCTCACTCACTCAGGGCGGCGCCAGGGTCCCTCACTGTCACCGTGCTGCGGCTCCCGGCTTTGGCGATCCTCACGCGGTTCCACGGCTCCGAGTCGGGCCCCATGGCAGCAGCCATCTTGCACGGAAGGGGAGGTCCAGGAGTAGGCGGAGCTGGAAGTAACCAAGAGGTGTGGCCGACAGAGGGAGAACGAAACGAGAGGTGACGGGCGGGTACGGGGTCGTGGCGGGGAGTCGGAACGAAAACTGAAGACTGGCAAGACCTAGCCAGTAGCCCAGCGCCCAGTAATCTGGTGAGAGTTTCTTGGTACTACTTCAGGATCTCTGCAACTCGGGCGAGGAATCGGCATTTTAACGCCGCCCCCTCCTGTGAGGTATTGAGCCCCTCTGTTTCTAACTACTTCCGGCTTCTGAGAGCCTTGGGAACCGAAGCCCCGCCCCTAACTCCGCTTCAGCCAATAGCAGAACAGAAGTGAAATTTAAAAGGATTACACTAGAAGTGGAGTTTGTAATGCAAATGGGGGTTTACTTTGAGTAATCAGGAAAGGCTTCTGCGCAGGTTAGCTAACAGCAAAACATCACATCAATGAAATCTCACATCATTCCCACCCTCCTTCCATCAGTGTCCAGGACAAGAGGATATTTCAATTTATGCCAATCTTTATCACATTAATGTTTCTGATAGTTCATTTAATCTGAGCGGTTTTGACGTCCCCACCATAATGCTTAATGCTTCCAGCAAATTGTGGACGTGGATTTTGGACATAACCATGATTCTTCATTGTGCTCTGCCATTTATTAGCTTTGATCTGTGGAAAGTTACCCAATTTCTCCAGACCTCTGTATCCCTATGGGGAAAATGAGAGTGATAATAATAGTGTTTATCTCACAGGATTGTAATGTGCTTTAGAACAATGC
>PVKN010022979.1:0-14984 GCA_004027915.1 Capromys pilorides | reverse complement strand
GGTAGCTCCTCACAGCCACACTCAGAAACAAACATGCCACCCTCTCTGGGGACTGACCGGGAAGAGCTGAGTGGGAAAGGACAGGAGGAGGAAATGAGGGAAACAGAAAATAATATCAGACAGAAGGAGTTGACCCTGACTGCTTGGTTCAGCCAGAGCTGGGGTGGGAATCACCATTTCATTGGGGCTTAGAGGTCTGTGATAATAAGCTCCAGTGGCCTCCAGAGGCTTCTTTGGAAAAAGACAAGTTAAACTTCTTGATATTTAAAGAATTTACACCCGAGTGTGTCCAACCTTGACAGGCTTCCTAAGAGTCCTTGGGATTTCATTTAGGGCCCACAAGGCTATCCAAAGCAGTCTCCACCTTAAGAGCCTCCAGTTAATCATAGTCCCTACGCCCTACATCACGGGGTGCTCACCCTTCAGGGGCTCCCCTGGCCTCTGGGCCTGGGGATGTGTTTTCTCTGACAGAGGGGGCTGTGTGCCCTCTCAGCTCTCCTGATCACTCCTGTGTAGGCGGTGCCAGGCCCCAGGCCCTGGAGGTCTCAGGATGGGACACACCCATGTCTGGGCCCTGCTCAGACTGGTGTTGAACCCCAGCTCTACCACTTTCTGGCTGTTGACCCTTGGGAGAGGAACTTACCTTTTTGTGCCTGACTTGGCCTAGAAAAAATACTTCTGAATATTTAAAATAAATCAGCCGTGTACCTCAGAAGCCTGAGGAAGCTCAGCCTGCAGAGGGGCAGCCTTGTCTCCTTTGGCTCAGCTTCCTTGGATTTGAGATGGGGGTTGCTGTTGACTCCTGACTGCTTTTCAACCTCAGCTGTAGCTGAGGCAGGAAGTGATACTTTATAACTTCTTGCCATCCTGTAGCCAGGGCAGCCCTAAGGCAGGGAAGGTGAAGTCTTGGAATGCCCACCAGGCTCAGAGCAGGACAGGCCAGCAACCTGTCATTTCTTCTCCCATCCCACCAGCTTGTTTTTTTTTTGTTGTTGTTGTTGTTTTTTTATGCCCTGGAGTGGGGCTGGCGCAGCATGTGGTGCCAGGGATCGAACCACAATCTCTGTGGTTGCCTAAGCTTTCCTAAGCAGGAGCTTTGGACCCCTGAACCATCTTGCCGGCCCCCATAGGCTTGTTTTTTTCCTGTCCTCTCTCTCTCTCTCTCTCTCTCTCTCTCTCTCTCTCTCTCTCTCTGGCAGAGTGAGCAGTTCAGGCTAGCCTTGAACTCACTACGTAGCCAGGCAGGCCCCAAACTCATAGTGAGCTTCTTGCTTCAGCTTCCCTAGTACTGTGTTACTTTTTTTCTCATTGCTGGGACAAAATACCTGACACCCCAAATCAAGAAAGAAAAGGTTTATTTAGCTCACGGTTTGTGGAGGTTTCAGTTCATACTCGGCTGGCTCCAAGGCAGAGTGGCACATGGCAGAGGGCAGCAGTTCATGATGGCAGGAAAACAGCAAAAGCAGCTAGAGCAAAAAGAGAGGAGCAGCGGTAGAAAGCAAGCCTCTCTCCCTCCCTTATGTTGCGTTCATGCTATTTACCCCAGGTCAGGTTTAGCACTCACATCCATAATCTCTGCACTGGATTATGAATCAATCACAAGCTCTAGAAGACACTCCATGACTGCATGAGGCTTTCTAGACAGAAACCCTAACATGCTGGGATTATAAGTGTGTACTACCATGCTCAGCCACAAACATTTTATTATGAGGTAAATGTAGATTTATAGTTCCTTTCAGATTTATTCATGTTTTTATTTATTTCTGTTGTACTAGGATTCAGACCCAGGACTTTCGCATGGGGCTATATTCCAAGTCCTTTTTATCTTTTTATTTTGAGACAAGATCTCATTAAGTTGCTAAATTGTACAGACTGGGCTCAGATTTGCAACCCTCCTGCTTTTGCCTCCTAGAATGCTGGGATTACAAGTGTATGTCACTATATCCAGCTTCAACAGGGAAAAGACTAGGGGGCTGGTGAGATGGCTCAGCAGTCTAAAGTGCCTGCTTAGGCAAGCTTAGACAACCGCAGGGACCACAGTGCGATCCCTGGCACCACGTGCCGTGCCAGGCCCACCCCCAGGGCAGGCTGAGTCAGCCATAAATAAATAAAGTTTAAAAAAATTATTAAAAAAAAAAACCAGGGAAAGACAAACCTTCAGAAAAAGCTGCACAAGTGGTACCGTGCCACCCATCTGACCTTCGCTTGCATTTTATTGCTCGTATTCAGTTGAGCTCATGGTTGTCCTTATCTACATCAGCAGACAGAAATGAGTATAGACAAATGGTCATATTCTGTCTACTAGAAATATTCCAAAGTATTCATTTTGTTTTCTTCCTTTTTTTGTTTTTGTTTTTTGGTTTGTGTAGTCTGGTTGGCCTTGAACTCACTGTATAGCCCAAACTGACCTTGAACTCAAGGCCATCCTCCTGCCTCAGCCTCCTAAGTGCTGGGATTGCCGGCGCCCACTGCCTGGCCCCGTGTACTCATTTCTTTTGTGTGTGGGATGTTTTCCCTCCCCCACTGTCTGCAGGAAAAGACGCCCAGTGAGGCCTTAACAGTCGCAAACACCCACAACCAGGCTGGTCTCGCTTTCTCAGTCCCACTCCTTTGCTTCTTCCATCTCTTCAGAGAGAAAGCTGAGTCTAGGCTGGCAGGAAACGCTCAAGAGCGTCGGGCTCACCAGGAAGTTGGGACGCGCCTAAAAGCAGTGGGGATGAGAAAGGAGACGACAGGAAGGGATCTGCCGGCCACAGCAGGGTCAATGAGGACGCAGAATAAGTAAGCGGAGAGATGGGCTGCAGCCCAGCGGTGGAAATATGGAACCGTAGTCCAAGCTGACATATACAAAGGAAGCAAGCCATGTCAGGGAAAAAATATCTGGCTCACTCGCACAGGCCCACTCAGTTCCCACCCCTCATGGCAGGGTGCTGCCCGCTATCCTTCCTTACTAACGTCCTCTTCTTCTCCCCAGGGAGAACTCTGGCTCCAAACAGCATCATCACATTTATCTACTTCCCCTCTATCCTGCAATGTTCACAAATAACTTAGGGTGGGTGCCTAGACCAGTACAAACTCACTAAGGAAATGCCAATGTGTATTTGCAATTCTTTTTAGCCTTGGGCTATAGACAGTGTAGTTGGTGCCCAACGTTTGAAGTACAAGAGGAACTTTCTGAGATGGGTTTTGGTGGATGAATGGAAGTTTTCCAGGGAAAAGCATGTGCAGTGCCTAGAGAGTGGCAATCCAACAGTCTGCTTGCAGTGAAGGCAGTTGTGAAGGATTGTGGGAGCCGTGTGCCTGGAAAGCCACTCAGAGAGCATGAGACGGATGTTTCGGGAATAGGGAATTTCCAGAGGTATCAGGATTTAGAAAATGTGAAAGTTACCCAGGCACAGTGGTGCACACCTGTATTACTAGCAGTCCGGAGGCTGAGACAAGAGGATTGCCAAGTCTGAGGCCAGCCTGGACTACACAGGAAGACCCTGTGTCAAAACAAAACAAAACAAAAAAGAAAACAAAACAAAACAAAAGAAAAGAAAAAAACCCCCAAGAGTACAGAGGCAGTGCCTGGGCTGACAGAACAGCTTTGCAGCATTTTGCCTTGGTTTTATTATCTGTAATGTGGGTAGAGGGGGCCTGTTTCTGGGCTGCAGGGAGAGTCCCTGGGGCTGCACCTGGCCCATGGGGTCTGAGGCGGGCTGAGCAGCCTGCAAGTCCTCCCTGCTCTGTGGCATGTCTCTGCTTCCTGTTTCTCTCCCATCAAGAGTAGTTTCAGTCTCAGCTTCAAAAGAACAAATGCACTCAAAACAAAGGAAGCCGGCGCTGCCTGCAGAGGAAGCAGGAAGCCGCTGGCCCTGAGCTCTGCGCTGAGCCTGGGTGCTGGAGCTCAGGGACAACACTGGGACAGCGGGATGGAGTCCGTGGCCCTGTACAGCTTCCAGGCCACTGAGAGTGATGAGCTAGCATTCAACAAGGGCGACACGCTCAAGGTACAGTGGACAGGGTGGGCTGGGCTGGCCCCAGGTGGCACAGGGTGAGGATTGGGCCAGGACACTTCCTGCAGAGCTTGGGGTCTCTGGTCATGGAGGGTGTGGCTGTGAAGGGGCCAGAGCCTCTGTCTGAGCTTAAGCTCTGAGCCTCTGTCTCCTCACCTGGGTAATGGGGAGAAGCCAGTGAAACCTTCTTTGAGGGCTGTGAGAATTGAAGGAGACACTGTCACAGCAGCTAGTGGAGGTTGAAGCAACTCCCTAGGTTTCCAGAAAATTATTCTGTGAAGATAGTTAGAGAGAGAGAGAGAGAGAGAGAGAGAGAGAGAGAGAGGAAGAAGAAGGAGGAGGAGGAGAGAAGAGAAAGTGGGGTGGGGGTTGGGAGAATGAGCTGGTGCATGTGTGGCATGAGACAAGCTCTTAGAGAAGACATAACACACACACTAACCTACAGGGTCAAAACAATTTGATTGAAGTACCAGGATGAGCTTCCCAGCAGTGTGGAGAAAAGGGAAAATAGTCATGTACAACTCAGTTCACTTTGTCTGGACTTTTATGACAGACAGAGCAGCCTTCCAGGACAGCCTGGCTAGTGGGCTGGTGGAGTCTTCCTCTGGGTGTTTCCTGGTTTATAAATTTGCATGCAGCAGCATAGTCCAGGGGCTGGACTCAAGGCTCAGGAGAGGCCATGCCAAGCTTTGGGCCCTGGGGAGTCACCGTCATGCCCTAAGCAAGCCACTGCCCTTCTCTGGGCCACACTCTTCCCACAGGAGTCATGGGTTAGACTTCAACTCCAAGCTTGACGCCCAAAAAGCGACAGGAGCCCCTCCTGTTGCTCCCCAGTTGAAGCTGGGTCTGACTGTCCACACACCAGTTATCCACTTCCAGCTGAAGTGGGGGGAGGGGATCAGCGCCTCACTTCATTAAGCTGGATGTGTGATAGGGAGGTGACTCCTGTTGTGTGCTAGGGGATCACACTTGAACCTAAGTCCCTTTGACTCTGGAGCCTCTGTGCAGTGCACTGTGAGACTGCAAAAGTGGCCCAGGGTGAGATTTGGCAGGGGAAGAAGCCCCAGCCTGGGGAATCCTCTCTTCATCCCATCCCCTCCCCATCCCCCAGCTTCTGGCTCAGGGTCCCCTGCCCATGTGGCATCTGTCTCTGATGCAGCCTGAGAACTGAGGCTGATCACCCAGGTTCTGAAACTCTGACACCTCAGCTCCTCTCCTGAGAGCAGGTTGGGGTTTCCAGACCCAGGTTTGAGAGCAGAGAGGGAGTGGGACAGTGAGGAGATGGCAGTGGGGTGGTCATGGAACTCTAGCCGAGGCTTGGAGGGCCTAGCCAGCAGTGGCTGGGCAGATCAGCAGGTCCCCTGAGGTAATTATTGAAGACTGAGACAGCCCTCTTTCTTCCTACACTCCAGTGCTTCCAATTGCACCCAAGAGGAGTCACATTTCACGCTAACCTTCACTGGAGGGCCATGGGCCCAGGGCTGTGGGGGCTGCACCTAACCAAGTGCGGCTGCTCAGGAAAAGGCGAGCTTGAGACTCTCCTCTCCGAGTTGTCAGCACCTGAGGGCAGTACCGGGTGGGCGGTGGGGCCGCACCGTACAGCCTGTGCACGGGAAGGGCTCTGTAAGGCACAAGGAGCGCGGAAGGAAAGAGGGCAGGGGGCGTCTCTTGTGCATCTGTGCTCTTGGGGACCAGGGTGACAGGCAGTGCGGCAGGAGCTGCCTTCTTGCTACAGCAGCCCTGACATAACAGCTGCTGTGCCAGGCTGTGAGTTCAGGAGTCACATGAAGCGTACGTAGCAGGGTGTGGGGCTATAGGCGGGCAGGCAGGGGCAGCTTTCCAACAGAGGTGACCCCTGAGCTGCAGCTGAAGGATGACCCAAAACTGGCCATACGAAGAGCCAGAGGGGGACAGTATCTGGCTGGGAAACAGCTGGTGCAGAAGCCCTGAAGTAAGGCCATCATAACATGGCTGAAGAGTTGAAAAATGTCTGTGGCTAGTAGTGCATGCCTGTCATTTCCAGCATTCAGGAGGCTGAGGCAGGAGGATCGCTTGTGGGCTTGACGCCAACATGGGCTACAAAGTGAGCTCAAAGCCAGGCTGAACTGCAGAGCAAAATCTTGACTCAACAAATAAACAGACAGACAAAAAGTGATGTCTGTGGCAAGACAGTAGCAGATAGAATGGAGGTGGCAGACCAAAGTGGAGAAGGTGGCCAGGAGTCAGGGCCTGCTGCAGTCACTAAGAGAAATGAAGGTAGCGTAGACTACGAAAAAATTTGTGACAAAAGTCACAATGTAGTGATGTCCTTGATGTGTAAAGACCTCTTCCATATCAAGGGTCTCCAACAGTGTGGGAAATACATGCTTTGTGGGTGGTGGGCTGATAGATTTACACTATCATCTTGAGGGCATCTGGGAAATCTATAAAGATTTTTGACATCTTGGCTAGGAAGAGTGACGTCCATTTATAGTTCCAGCCCTTGAGGAGGCTGAGACAGGAGGATCATTTTAGCTTAGGGTTTAGGGCTAGCCTGGGCAGCATAGTGAGATTCTCATCTCAAAAACAAAACAAGGGGTTGGGGAGATAGCTCTGTGGCACAAGTGCCTGCCTGGCAAGTGCAAGGTTGTGCATTCAAAACCTGGTCCTGTAAAAAATTAAAAATAAATAAATAAATAAATAAATAAATAAATAAATAAATAAATCAAACAAACTATGCCCTGTGGCTCAGAAATCCTCTTCTGGGAATCAAATATAATCGGAGATTCATGTGTGTTCCCGCATAATCAAGACACGGGGTGCATCTGGCAGTCCAGATCCCATGTTAGAGGCACCAGGCAAGTATTAGGGAGGAAAACAGAAGCGGCTGTCACTGCCAGGCAGCTGACATTGGATGGTAGATGGAAAGCATGAGTTAGGTATAGAGATAAAGCCTACAGCCATGTATGGGGGCACACACCTGTAAGCCTAGAATTTGAAAGGCTGAGGCAGGAGGATAATTGAGAATTCAAGACCAGCCTGGGTTACAAAGTGAGCTCAAGGCCAGCCTGAACTGCATAGTAAGACCAGTCTCAAAATGAGAAAGAGAGAGAGAGAGAGAGAGAGAGACAGACAGAGAGACAGAGAGACAGAGAGGGACAGAGAGAGACAGAGAGAGATAGAGAGGGACAGAGAGACAGAGACAGACAGAGACAGACAGAGACAGACAGAGATAGACAGAGAGACAAACAGAGAGAGAGAGACAGAGAGAGAAGAAATAAAGCCCAGAGCTTTGCTGGATGCTCACAGTGCCAAGGGGAAAAATTAGGTGAAGGAGAAGCTGTGGAGGGTTTACCTTGCCATCTCAACATGGACAGCCATTAAGTAATGGTAAAAATATTAGCCACAAAATGCCAATTTGGGAAACTGATTAAGATTAGGTGTGGTGATATATACCTCTAATTCCAGTGCTTGGGAGGCTGAACAGTAGGAAGGATCTCTACAAGTCCAATCTGTGTAGTGAGACCATGTAGACCCTGTACAAACACATTTTTTAAAAAATGCCAATTTGGAGAGTGTTTAACCACATACAAGTGTTCATGATGAAATACTGTGTGGTGAAAAGCAAAGGGCAAACATGTGCCCACAGTCGGAAGCCTCACCTCTGCAGATTGTCACGGTTTCTCATTTTGGGGAAGGAAGCTGATACCACGGCCCCTGCCTTTTACTGTGAAGAACGGTGAGAAAACCTGCCAGACTCATGATCATGGCTGCCGGGAGGGGCCTGGTACAGCACAGGTTCTTTTGTGGCTCTCTTTACCTTCCCCAGAAATCCTGCCATGAGCTAGTGCCCCTGGCCCTTCCTGTGCGGAAGTTCTACCCTTGGGGTTTGACCAACCTTTGTCTTAGTTCTTTTCTCTTTCTTTCTTTCTTTCTTTCTTTCTTTCTTTCTTTCTTTCTTTCTTTCTTTCTTTCTTTTTCTTTCTTTCTAAATGTATTTAGTACAGGGTCTGTAGGGTCTCACTACATAGATAGGACTCATACTCATAGCGATCCTCCTGTTTTCAGCCTCCCAAGCGCTGGGATTACAGGCGCGTGCCACCACATCCAACCCCAGTCCCTGTGCTTGGCCTAAGCAGGTGCTGAGCTCTCTGGCTGGCCCTTAGTTCTTTTCTTGTTGTTGAGACAAAATACCCAACACCTGAAGCTAGAGGAGGAACGTTTTCCTTGGCTCACTGTTCCTTGAGGTTTCAGTCCATAGTTGGCTGGTTCTGAGATAGGGCAGCATGGTGGGTGGTGGGGCAAGGGGGCGGGGGCAGTGATCAAGGTAGAAAAGCAGAGCATGGCAAAGCAGGGAAGGCACAAGGCAGCAAGCAGCAAACCCTAGGGAATTTAGCCACTTCTTTCTGCCTCTCTTCTATTCTATCTAGGCTACCAAGCTTAGGGTGGTAGCCAAACCAGTCAGTGGACTAATTTAGTAATCACACACCCTTAATCCGAGCATCACACACCCCAGATCCAGCCACCCCTGAAAAAGCTCCACCTATGATCAAAAGAGGCTTTGGGAGGACATCTAGACAAACCATAACAACGAGAAATTGAAAATATTTGGACAAATTGCTTCTGTAACAAACATGTACAGATTTGTTCCCATTGTCATTATTCTTTTAAAAACTACAGTCGAGTATTTACATAGTATTTTGAATCCTGGGGAGTAGGGGTGGACGTTTTGGAAAAAGTACTCCCCAGAAGTCAAGTGATGACAGAATTCCCTGCAGGGGAGGGTGAGAGTGAAGCCTAAGACACGCCCCCCCCCTCCCCCACTGGCCGGATTGCACAAGTGCAAGATCAGACTCTTAAGATTTTTTTATTTGTTTTGCAGTGCTGTTAATAGAACCCTAACCCTTCAGCATGGTAAGCAAGTGCTCTACCATGGAGCTACCACCTTAGCCCTTTATTTCAGGCTTTTGTGGATTTTTTAAACTAGTTTTGTTTTGCTTTTGAAGTACCGGGGATTGAACTCAGGACCCTGTGCTTGCCAGGCAAGCACTTATTCCACTGAGCTATCTCCCTGACCCCTTAAATTAATTTTTCAGCCAGGGATGGTGGCCAGCTCCTACTATCCTGGAATTTGAGAAGTTGAGGCAGGAGGATTGCAAGTTCAAGGCCAGCCTGGGCAACTTAGGGACTTAGCAAGACTCTCTTTTTTTTTTTTAAATTTTATTTATTTATTTATTTGCTTGTTGTATTTGTTTGTTTCTTTATTTATTTATTTTGTGGCTGGCTCAGCCTGCCGTGGTGGTGGGGCTGGCACAGCATGTGGTGCCAGGGATCGAACCGCAGTCCCTGCAATTGCCTGAGCTTTCCTAAGCAGGTGCTTTAGACCACTGAGCCATCTCGCCGGCCCAAGACTCTCTTTCAAAATTTGAAAAAGGGCCTGGGATGCAGCTCAGTGTGAAGGCTTGAGCTTAATTCTGGGTGAGGTTCAAGCCCCAGTACAAAGCAAAGCAAAACAAAGCAAAGCAAAGCAAAGCAAAGCAAAGCAAAGCAAAGCAAAGCAAAGCAAAGCAAAGCTAAGCTAAGCTAAAGCAAAGAAAACAAAGAACACTTGATTTTTAAAAACAGCATTAGATTTATTGAAACACAGGAAGGCAGCACAGTGTGACTCCTATACACATACTCCCTCCTTGGCTCCAGGTTGTTCCCATCTTTTCTTTCTTTCTTTCTTTCTTTCTTTCTTTCTTTCTTTCTTTCTTTCTTTCTTTCTTTCTTTCTGTTTTGGTCTTTTTGAGACAGAATCTCCCTATGCAGTTTAGGCTGACCTTGAGCTCACTTTTGTAGCCCAGGCTGGTTTCGAACTCACACTGATCCTCCTTCTTCAGCCTCCCAAGTGCTGGGAATACAGGCATGCGCCACCATGGCCTGTGTAGATCGTTTCCATCTTACACAGGGTGGTTCATCTGTTACAGTAGCAGTACCAGATCCTGAAGTGACACATTTAGGGTTTTGTATTCATTTTGTGTGTGTGTGTGTGTGTGTGTGTGTGTTACTGTTATCTTAATACAGAATTTATCTTGATTCTTGAGCTTTTGGCTTTTCTTCAAATTGTACTCCAAAGGTAATTCACCTGCCTCCTTTAGTCTGCTGCCTGCTTTCTTTTTTTTTTTTTTTGGTATTTTTATGGAAAGGTCTACAGGGTATTCAGGGTCTCACTACTAGATCACTCATAGTGATCCATCTGTTTACAGCCTCCCAAGAGCTGGGATTACAGGCACACACTACCACTCCCAGTCTCAATTGCTATTTCAATGTGCCCCAGGGGTGGGGCTGGCACAGCAAGCTAGGGGACTGAACCCCTGGCCCCTGCACCTGCTTGCATGTGCCTTAACCCACTGAGCTATTTTGCTGACCCTTACTTTCTATAACTAAAAACATCAACTGTTGTGCTGTACTGTGCCCCTCCCCCACCTACCAGCTCAGACCACATTGTAGGGCTCCTGTCCTGTTCTTGCCCTGCTTGTCTCCCCATACCCCTCTGGACCCCTTGCTCTCTTGGGGTCCTACTGTTGCCCAGGCCCTGCAAAGGTATGAGTGGTTTCTCCCAGAGCTTTGGTCTGGGATAAGAGCTTGACGATATGTGGATTTACTCTGGACCAATAGCCCTGAACACCTCTTGCCTGGGACGAAGCCTCCCTCTTTGATAGGTCAGGCATTTCTGGGTGGACTGAACCCTGCTATGGCCCCTAGGAGGAGGTGCTATCACCTCCAGCTCTCCATGGACAGCCCAGTCTGGAGACCCAGATTTTGAGAGCCCATAGCCCCTCTGACGCTTCCTGGGGGACCCAGCACAGGCAACCCTGAGTGACCTACACCAGCTCCCCAGCAGCCTGCCACAGAGTCCTCCGATGCTGGTGAAACCTACCCTGACTTGGAGCATCTCAGCACCCTTCCCTTTGGCCCAGGCCACCATCATTGCTCTACTGGCCTAGAACAGGAGCTCATGGGCCTCCCTCTGCCCCGGCTGAGTCTCCATGCACCAGCCACAACACAGAGCTGGCCCCTTCCCCAACCCCAGGCATACTGGCTTCCTTTCGGTTCCAGGGCCAGAGGTCTGCCTCACCTCAGGTTTCCACACTGTTCCTCGCATCTTCTCACTGCTATTCTCTCTGTGTAATTTGGGGCCTAGCACACCGTCACCTTCCAGACAAGCCTTTCTTTCTTTTAAAATATAAATTCAAAAGTATTTGTCGTGTAGTATTACTCCCCCCTCCACCCCTTTTCTTTGAGAAGCCTTCCTTGGTGGCCTCCTCTGCCTTCTAAGAGTCTCTCAGCCCCTCCCAGACATCCTCCACATGAGTTGACTCTGACGTACTTTTCAGAGTGACGGCTCCAACATAAACTCTCCTGTTTACTTCTTTCTTCCCTTGTTTATGTCTGTCTCTGCCCCTGGGATGTAAGCTCCACATTCCCTGCTGTGTCCCTGGGGCTTACACAGGCCTGGCGTATAGTAGGCAGCTACTAGCTGTGTAGGGAGAAGCACAGCACCCAGAATGGGAGGCCTAGGCAGGCCAGGAAGCCGATCTCGGCCTTGTGGACCACCATCTCTCTGAGTATCTGGGATTTTAGGTGATGGCAGCAGTTAAGATTCAGCTAAAGTGATAATGAGAGCATTTCTGGGTCTTCCCAGAAATGGAAAAGCCAAGAGGTCTGATGACAAAGCAGGGACTGAAACAACTATGTCGTCGGCCATGTTCATGTGGGACGCTGTAGCCCACAGGACACCACCACGCTCATTGTTGGCCATAAATGCACCTGGCCCAAGGGCACAGAGAGTCAGGAGCCAGCGGAGCTGTGGACAGAAATCCGAGCTGGTAGGAGGTGGCCTGCAGGCCCTTATTTCCTTTCTATTCAGTGAATTGTTCTGTTTCATTTTGAGTGAAAGTTTTTCTGAGCTGTCCACCTGCTTCCATCTGTCTCTGGGGCTGCTGACCATGCTTGGGCTCAGGGACAGGAAGGAAGGGCTTGATCTGGGCTAGTGGACAAAGAGGGGTGCCCTCCTGGGAGGCCCAGGCCTGGGCTCAGAGGGTCAATCCCTGGCTGAGTTCATGCTCCATATGGGGCTGCCTGGAGCCTTCCCTTCTGTATACCCAGCGTTTTTGACTAATAAATGTCCCCTAGGGTTGAGCCAATGTGGAAGTCTGCTCCAGGACTGAGAGGCAAAGGGAGATGGAGCAGGGTGAAAATGGTGGATCAGGGTACCCCTAGACTACAGTGCTGCACACCCCAATCTCAGAGTCCTGAGGCTCTGTGTCTCCCCCGCTGTGTGGCCTTGGCTGTGATACTTCCCCTTTCTGGGATCATCTGAAAAAACAGCACAGTGAAAAAATAACCCTGACTTTGCAGGGTTACAGGAGAGCTGGGGTGACACATAGAAAGTATATCTCAGGAAGTGGAGGAGGATCCCCAGCTTTCACCCTTCCCTGGCCTGCCTCTCAGCCTACCCGTGGGTGATGGGGTCTCAGGACTGGGACCATGTGTCTTGGCACCTGAGCAGGCCAGGCTGCGCCTGAGAGCCGGCCTGTAGGTCCCTTGTCCGTTCCCCATGCCGGACACTCCCACGATTGTCACTCCTGAGCTTAGACCCATGAGGGCATTTTAAATGTGAGTCACCAGGGTGACACTGGTTGTGGAATTCAGGTTGGATCCCTGATCTTTCTGGGACCTCTATCTTCACCTCAGGGCTCAGTACATGGCAAGCAGGTGCTACAGGACCCCTCATGCTCCAGGCACAGCTCAGACACCGAAGGGTCCCAGCTCTGTGCCCTGAGACCCCCAGCTTCAGCAGCCCCAATTCCTCAACCTAAAACCTCCTCTGAGTCCCTGGCTGTCGTGTCCTAGGAGGTTGGGACCCTCTTGATGGGTGTGCTTGAGCCAGGGACAGGCAACACCATGGAATTAAACAGCATCTCTCACTTGGGCCATGTGACCGGTGGCAGTTACGGGCCCCTGCCCTCTGCTATGAACAGGCTCAGGCTCAGGTGTAGCCGAAACCCACCTGGGCCCAGAAAGTGGCACAGCCTCAGCAGGTAACAACTGTTTCTTCTTGGTGAACCACAGATCCTGAACATGGAGGATGACCAGAACTGGTACAAGGCTGAGCTCCGAGGAGCTGAGGGCTTTGTCCCCAAGAACTACATCCGTGTCAAGCCCCACCCGTGAGTACCAACCTGGAGGCTATATCACCACTGGTCTGGGCTGGGATGAGTCAGGCATGAGCTCACTAGGGAGCTGGACATTGCCAAACAGAGTCCAAAAGGGTGGTGTTGGAGTCATGTCTAGGGTTCCAGTTTCCTAGAGCTTGGGACCTTCTGGACCTGGGAAGTTCAGAGGAGGTTCTAAACAAGACATCAATGAACGTAACTGGGGATACTTCCTGCAACAGCTGAGCCACTCTTCAGTGCTGTTAAAGGCTGGCCAGGCTCAGGGACCCAGCAAGGGTGGTACTGTCACATAGAGGAGTCAGAAAAGCCCTGTTCCATGACAGGTACAGGACACAGAGAAAATGTTACATGGGAAAACGGTTTGTATTGAGGTGACTAACCAGTGAGGCTTCTCAGAGGAAGTGGCTCCTCAAGAGTCAGGGCTTGGAGGATGTGTAGGTGTTGGCTATGTAGAAAAAACAGTCTTGAGGTATTCTTAGGAGAGGGTAGGATAAGCCAAAGGAGATTAGTGAGGGAGAACCTGAGGCTTTTGGGTCAGACCCAGGGCCTGAAGTGCCAGGCGCAGGATACTGGGCAGCCATGGAGCATTAAGGGAGGGGAGGCACTCAGTCAGGTGACAGTGCTAGGCAGTCTGGAGGGGCAGTTGGGAGCTGTGACACTGTGTGGCTGTGGGGTGTAGGAAAAAGAGGTACAGGCCTTGGGTGAGGCCGGGAGGGGGTTTCCTCTTTATCTTTCTTTGAGTTATTTTCAAACCTGCCACCACCTCTAGCTTCCTGTACTAGGCATGGCCCATCTCCCAGTCAGCCATTCTGCGGGGCTCCAGCATTTCCAGTCATCCTCTCAGGATCTCAGCCTCCACTCAGGCCAGGAGAATGGGCGAATCATGGGAGAGCAAGGTGGAGAGGATACAGTCCTGGCCATGAGGCAGGCCTGGGACCTCAGGCAGGGCTGAGCCCAAGGCACATGTGGAAGCCTAGGGGCGTCAGTGTGGACCATGCAGTGGACCGCAGGAGCCATCAGTGGAGGAGCTGGCCTGAGAGGGAGGGAAGCGTGCGAGGCCTGGCTGCAGAGAAGCTCAGAGCCTGTCCCACTTGCTGGACTGGCTGGAGTTAGGTACACCTAGTAAGGCTTCCAAAGGGAACCTGGGAGCCACAGAGTTGCAGCCTCGGATGCCCTGGGCTCAGCTCTGGCCCTGACACATTGCATGGGGCCTTCTTCAGGTGCTAGCCCCAGGTTCATACCCCCAAATACGCTGGGGAAGTCCAGCTCTGCACCTGACTGAGCCCCAGGGTGTGGGGGTAGGGTCAGGGAGGGGCTGGCACCAGGCTTGCTTTTTCCTTGAGCACCCATTGTCACTCCTGCCTGTCCCCAGAACTCCTAAGAGATACAAGCCAATGACCCAGAGCTGGCCCCAGAGGGAGGAGGCACTGGACCCAGGGGATAGGGTACAGGGAAGGCTTTCCAAAGGGAGAGTGTGGCCTGGAGGTTGGAGTAGACATTTGCTGGGGAGGGATGTGGGGGAGGGGGCATTTGAACCACTCACTGTGGCAGCAACAAACATTTGCATGTATCAGCTCACCCATGCTCGGCAGGGTGTTAGGCACAGAGAGGCTGGGTGACGCATCCAGGGTCACAGTGGAATTGCAGGTGTTGGAAGGAGCTGCTGTGGAGATGGAGGCATGGATTTACTCTGCATCCTCTTGAGAGCTCTGGGCCTCAGTGTCCACTCAGTGAGGGAGGCACTCACAGAGAGTCTAGGGAAAAGGCTCCCTGGGGGAGAGCAGGG
>PVKN010022978.1:0-14968 GCA_004027915.1 Capromys pilorides | reverse complement strand
CTACCACAGTGTTGTAGTCACAGGGATGTCCCACCACATGTGTTTTTTTTTTTTTTTTTTTTCAACATGGTCTTGATATGTTCCAAGCCCGCCTTGAATGCTCTAGTTTAGTTTAGTTTTTTTGGAGGAAGAGTCTTGTTATATAGCCCAGGCTGGTCTCTTGAACTCATGGCAATCCTGCTAAGGCCCCTGAGTGCTAGGATCATATGTTTGTGCCACTATGCCTGGCTCAGTTGGTTTAGTTTTTCTTTTATACTTTATGTAGAAAAATCAAAGAGAAAACATTACTCTATGGAAGATCGTATTTATTCTATATAATGGAATATGTTTATATATAAGTGAATTGTACTTTTTATTTTCTCAGTGGTATTGGGGATTGAACCCAGGAGCTTATGCATGCTTGGCAAGCACTGTAGTGCTGTATGTATCTCTAGCCGTTATTTTTCAACTTTTTTTTTTTTTTTCCCCTCTGAACTGGGGATTGAACTCAGGTCAGGCAAGCACTTGCCAGGCAAGCTTGCCAGGCAAGCACTTATTTTACTGAGCCATCTCCCCAGCCCCTATTTATTGACTTTTTAAAAAGACAGGATATAGTTATACAGTTGACTGACCTTGGCACTATGGCATAGTCCAGGTTGGCCTCAAACTTTTTGATTCCCCTGCCTTAGCTGGGGTTACAAGTGTGTGCCATCATGCCTAGCTCTCTTGTTTATTGGTTTGTCTTTCTTTCAGAGTACTAGGGGACAAACCCAGAGCTTTCTTATTGAGCTACATTACCAGCCTGGACCTTTTAAAAATTAATTACTTAATTAAATTTTTTTGAGATAGGGTCTCACTGTGTAGTTTAGGCTGGCTTTGAACTCACTGTGTAACCCAGGCTGGTCTTGAATTCATAGTGATCTTTCTGCTGCAGCCTCCTGAGTTTTGGGCTTACAGGTGTGTACCACCATGTCCAGCTTTATTTATTTGACATAGACATCTTGCTAAATTGTTAAATGGCCCAAGTTAGGCTTGAATTTGTGATCTTTTGCTTCAACCCCACAGAATGATGAGATTACAGGTATATGATAATATGTCAGGCTTTTTTTAAAAAATTTTTTATTTTTATGTTGCCTAGGCTGGTTTCAGACTTGAAACCTCCTCTCCAGTAGCCTGGTAAGTGCAGAGACCCAAGTTTGATCCCCAGTACTACATGCTATGCCAACCCCAGGCCCAGCTGGCCACTGAAACCAGGAATGGTGCACATCTGTAATCCCAGCACTGGCACGGTTGAGACAGGATTACTATGAGTCTGAGCTGCGTAGCAAGACCAAACAAACAAATAAATGATTAATTTAAAAAGTAAAAAAATTGCTTTTCTTATAATGTACTTTTCATTTCCCTTCTTCATGTACAAAATGCACTTAATTTCTTTTTTCTTTTTTTTAACTTTATATTTATTTATTATGGCCGGCTCAGCCTGCCTTGGGGGTGGGGCTGGAGTAGCATATGGTGCAGAGTAGCATGTGGTGCTGGGGATCCAACCATGGTCCCTACGGTTGCCTAAGCTTGCCTAAGCAGGTGCTTTAGATCGCTCAGCCATCTCACCGGCCCCATCTTGTGTTTAAATTTCCCCAACCATAGTGTTTGTATGATATGTTTTGTTTATGATTTTTTTTTTTTATGTGTTTAGTGTAGGATCTACAGGGTCTCACTACACAGATTGGACTTGTAGTGATCCTTCCTGTTTTTCAGCCTCCCAAGCACTGAGATTATAGATGTGCCACCACATCTGCCAGTCTCAAATAGAGGCCGGGCCTCAGCCTGCCCTGGAAGGATCAAATCCCAGTCCCTGCACCTGCCTAAGCAGGCACTCTAGTCCGCCAAGGTATCTCCCTGGCCCTATGATTTATTTATGTATGTGTATGTTTAATTGTTCAAGATGTTACTTAAGTGCAGTCATCCAAGACAGATTGTCAACATTGTTGAGAGTAGTCCTGCCCATAGATAACATTCAGAAGCTATGATCTGCTCCTGTTATCATCTTAAATTACAAATTCTATTTGAAGTTTTAAAATTTATATTCTGGACTGGGGATGTAGCTCAGAGGCAGAACAAGTGTCAGATGTGAGACAGGCCTTCAGTTTGATCCCTAACACCACTACCAGAAAGGGTGCCATTATGAAAGGAAAGAAAGATCGAGAGGCAGGCAGGCAGGCAAAAATGCCTATGTCATGGTTATAGGTTTACTTTTATTTTCATTTACTTATTTATTTTTTGCAGAACCGGGGATTGAACTCAGGCCCTTGCACTTTCAGGCAAGCACTTCTTCTACGGAGGTATCTCCCTAGCTCTGTGTTATGGTTGTATCTGGGTGTTCTCCCAAGCCTCATGTTGTTATGAGAGTGAGGGTAGGGTGCAGGGTTTTCTGAAGCGGCTGAATATAGGTTGTGATTAGTTTATTGTCTAATGCTGGGATTAGTGATGTGAGTGCAGACAGGGTAGTATGGCACAAGGGTGACAGTTCATGGTGGCTAAAGATAGCAAAAGGAGCAAGAGCAAAAAGAGCAGAGGAAGCCTCTTTTCCTCCCTTATGTTGTAGGCAGGCTACTGGGGGATGTAGCACTCACCATAGTTATAGTTTCAGCTCACTGTGTAGACCAGACTGGCCTTGATTCTCCTGTTTCAGCCTCACAACTGCTGGAATGATAGGTATGTACAACCAGTCCCAGCAAGGTAATCACCCTCATACAGCAGTGTATTTGTGAGCCAGTCAGAAATATCACCTAATAATGAATATATATTGATTTTCATGAGGAATTACTAGTATTACTATTCCCCACACCATTAAAATTTTCACTGGGGCTGGTGAGATGGCTCAGCGGTCTAAAGTGCCTGCTTAGGCAAGCTTAGACAACCACAGGGACTCCGGTTCGATCCCCAGTACCACATGCTGTGCCAGCCCCACCCCCAGGGCAGGCTGAGCCAGCCATAATATTAAAAAAAAAAGATTTTCACAGTACCAGTGTTCTGTTAGTCACATTATCTAACACTGAAATAACTGAAATCTTTTTTATTACAGTTGCCAAAGGCATTAGACACACAATGGTACTTGAAAGCCTTGCTTCATTCTAGTTTTATTTTCATGTATGCAATTTATTTTTTGGTTTCATTTTCCATGTTCCTAGTCCCTTGTTCCTGTATGTATGTATGCATGTATTTATATTATGGGATAATATAAATTATATCCTTGGGGTCCCTGTGGTTGCCTAAGCTTGCCTCTTAAGCAGGCACTTTAGACTGCTGAGCTATCTTGCCGACCTCTGTTCCTGTGTATATTTAAACAAACAAAACTAGCAAAACTTCAGAATATCTTAATTTGGATTTTTTAAATGTCTAGGTTAGGGCAAAGTAGCTAAGAAAGTGATTTTAAAGACTTAAATAGCTGGTAGTTACATAAATTTTGATGTTTATGTTGAACTCACTGTGTAGTGAGTTCAGGTTGGCTTCAAATTCCCTGAGTGCTGGGATTGCAGGCATGCACTACCATGCCTGGCTTTCTAGCCTTTTTTTTTTTTTTTTTTTTTGTCTTTTTGAGACAGGGTCTCACTGTGCAATTCAGGCTGGCCTTGAGCTCACTTTTGTAGCCTGGGCTGGTCTCAAACTCGTACCAGTCCTCTTGCCTCAGCCTCCCAAGTGCTGGGATTACAGACGTGCACCACCATGCCCAGCACCTTATTTTTTTGAGGCAGAATCTTAGTTGCTGGGTGTGATACCTCACCTCACACCTGTAATCCTGGCTACTTGGGAAGGTGAGGCAGGAGAACCCCAAGTTTGAGACGAGCCTGGGAAACTTAGCAAGGTTTCTCCTTAAAATAAAAAAAATGAAGAAGGGCTGGGAGTGTAGTTTACCACTCTTTTCTGAGTTGAGTTCCCACTACCACAGATAAGAGACAAAGTCCCTGCTCACATCTGTGTTTTATGAAACAGATTGTAAACTAAACTCAAATAATTTTAGGTACTTTTTTAAAAAATGGAGGATAACGGAGTGTGACTGTTATGATTCCCAAGAGCCTCAGAGCTCACAGGCTGGCCTTTGATTGTGTTATGTTTTTTGTTAGGTGGGTCTGTTAGAGAGAGAGAGAAAGAGGAGAGGGAGAGGAAGAGAGAGAGGAAGAGAGGTCACTGGGTCATGGTCTGGAAAGGTGTGTGGTCGTGATGACAACCTTTTAGAAAACCTACACTCAGACTGCAACCAAAACTCACATTAGGTGCCAACAAAGCACTTAAACCTGATTTTTTGGGGGGCGGGGGGGGGCGAGGGAACTGAACCGAGGTTTGAACTCATGACCTTGCACTTGCCAGGCAGGCATTTGTGCCATGGAGCTATCTCCCCAGCCCCACTTACACGTGATTGTTGCAGTTTTAGTTCAGAAAAATAACTCATATATAACTCATACAGTAACATCTTTTGTTTTACAAGAAAAGCACAGTAACAGAGCTTTCAGTGATACAAACAGCTTTGTATTGAAAGGTAAAAGTTTGCATTTACTATGGAAACTTGGTGTCCAGTGCTTGGCAGCTGGATTGACTTGGCTTGTGTGCCCACAGAGAGGATCCTGCACATGGCAATTGTGCATAAGTTGCCACCACCGGTCTGTCGTCTTCCTTTGTTCCTTCTCCCTTAACTGCTTTCTCTACTTCCTGGCTGCCATGACATGAGCCCTATCTCTCTGCTGTGTCCTTCTGCCATGCTGTCCTCCCTTGGAGCCACTGGATTATAAACTGAAATCAAAATGAAACTCCCCACAGAATTGTGGGTGTCAGATATTGAGTCTCAGCAGTGAAAAAATTGACAGTGATGGAGAAGGAAAGCTTTTGGTTATGGTCTGTATGTTTGTCTTGTCCAGATTTATGTGTTGAAATTCCAGTCTTCAAGGGGATAGAATCACCTTTGTGAGGTGATTAGATCATAAGATTCTTGCTTGAGTGAACTGGCTAGTGCCCGTATAAAAGAGGCCAAAAAGAGGTTCTGTGCCTCTTCTACTGTGAGGATGTGGTGAACCAGGAAGCAGACTCTGACCTGACCTCCTCTACTGGAGACCACCATCTTGGACTTTCAGATCTCTAAAACTGTAAGAGATAAATTTCTGTTCAAGCCACCCAATCTTTGATATTTTGCTGTAGCTGTCCAAATGGTCTAGATGAAGATAGTATTTTAAGCATAAATTTGAGCCAGGCCTGGTGGCACATGGCCTTATGACCCTAGCACTCAGAAGGCTGAGGTAGAAGGATTCTGAATTTAAGGCTACTTGGCCTAGTAGGGTGCTCAGTTTTGGCCTAGAATACATAGTAAAGGGAAAAAGTTCAGTTGAGTTCAGATTGAATGTATAACAAGAAAGCAAGACTAGAGTTGGTGGAGGCTGAGGCAAGAGAATCACTGAATTCAAGGGCAGCTTGGGCTACATAGTAAGTTCAAGAAAAGTTTAAACTACTTAGACCCTGTCTCAAAATAAAAACAAAAACAAACATTAACAACAACAAAAGAAACCAGCGACCTGGTATGGTGACACATGCTTGTAATACCAGCAGTCTGGGAAAGTGACGCAGGAGAGTCCCAAGTTCTAGGCCAGCCTAGCAATTTAGTAATTTTGTGAGACTGTACTTAAAACAAAACACAACAAAACAACAACAACAACAAAAACTGGAGATGTAGCTCAGTGTGAAAGCCCTGGGTTCAGTCTTCAGTGCAGGGTACATAGGTGGGAGACCAATCTCAGAGCTGGGACAGAGCTTTTTTTGGCAGCAGTAACAGCAAGTGTAAAAACATCCTGAGAGTCAGAAAAACTGTTGGTATGCTGAAGAATCTGGAGCCCACTGAGGGGAGATGATGTTGAAAATGAGATTTGAGCAATACACCTTTGTAGACCTTTTTCCAAATTCAAATTTCATTGTAATTGGAAACATTTTGGAAAACTATAGATCTAAGTAAGGAGCAGTCTTGTTTATCTTCTCAGTGTATAGTGTAGATATGCTGTGATTTACGCAAAAGATGTATATTTGGGTGCAACCAATTCTAAATATTTAGCAGCAAGTACATTAGGATAACTTAACAAATTTGTATTAAAGCCTTAAAGATACAGATATTTAGAACTTTGATGGTTCGTTAAAGCTGACTGCATAGCAGATTTGGACGTAGGCTAAGAAACAGCTTGGAAATTCAGAAAGTGTTCTAAATAAAGCTTTCTAAATATATCTTGTCCATTGACCTACATATTCTTTATTTAGAAATGAGGATCATTCATTTCAGGTTAGCTGTGAACAGTAATTAATAACAATAATTAAAATGTTCTGGAAACCTAAATAGAGTTTAGACCTAGTTGTCAGTGTGGGCACTATTATCCTGTATAGTACTCTTAAGATTACAGGTTTTTGATCCTTTGGTTCATGAGCATGATGATTGGGTGTTCATGTTTTATGCATGAAATGTGCCTCCCTCAAATCTTGTTATGATGTGGACAGATTACTTGTCTGATGTGAAAAATAAAAAAAGAAAGATTACAGGTTTTTGTGTGTGCTTGGGGTGCAGGAGATCAACTCTTCTTTACCACTGAACCACGTCCTCAGCCCTAGGGCTTTGATGGTACATGCCTATAGTCCTAGTACTCGGGGAAGTTGAGGTAGGAGGATTACAAATTCAAGTTCTGCACATATAATTTAGTAATTTAGTGAGAACCTGTCTCAAAGATAAAAAAAAAAGCATAAATAAATAAAATGAGACTGAGAGTACAGCTTGATACAAAGGTTAGTTGTTACCCATTATCTTTACCATGGAAAAGGCCTAAAAATACACAGTAAAAATATTAATTAAAAAATGACAGGAGCATTTAAATATTTTTTTCTGCAAGCATTCTTGTTTTTGTTTTTAGCTAAAACAGGGTCTTGCTATGTACTTTTAGGCTGGTCATGAACAGACCATATATGTATCTTGGGGTAGTCTGGAACTGGAAATGATCCTCCTCCCTCAACCTCCCAAGTGTTGGGATTACAGGGGTACCCCACCACACTGTGTTGGTGGATTTTGAAGTGAAATTGTCTCTTTAAAAAAAAAAAAAACTTTTAAAATATGTATTGAAACTTTGAAGACCTTGAGGGTTTGGCAAAGTCATAATAGGATTATGCTGTGCCTGAAATTTATCAACCTATGAGTGATACCAGATGGCAGGATAATGCAGATTGGTCTTGGGTTGGTTATCTACTAGGTTGAAAGTAGTCCTTAGCTGTAGTGGTTTTCTGTGTCCCATGACTTTAAGAAGATCCTTTTTGAAAAAAATTGAGATTGTGTGTGTGTGTGTGTGTGTGTGTGTGTGTGTGTGTGTGTGTATTTGTGTATCATCTGCCTTTTTTTTTTTTAAAAGCAAAAATGAGCCAGTTGGATCTATGGGATCATTTGATGTTATCTGGTTGCTATTTTTAGTTTTTCACCCTTATTTACTGACTACTTCTTTTGGGTTTTATCTTCAGATACTTTCTGTTTTTTCCCACTAAACTTTCCTCTCAAGAGAGCAAAGCTGGCCCTCATCAGCTCCAAGCTAATGATACCCTCCCTTTTGAAGTGATACCTTCTATACCTTCTGTGCCGCTTCCTCAGATTGCAGCCTTTTTTTTGAGTCAGGTTCAAGCTGTCTTCAAGTAGGGGTCAGGCTTCATGGCATCTGGATCTAGAGTTCAATACTTAATACCAGGGCAAAAAAAAAAAAAAAAGAAACAAAAAAAGACCCTTCCTCCACCTTCAAAGTGCTGGGATTATAGGTATGTGCCACCATGCCCAATTTTGCTTCTAAAATAAACCTTTTTTAGAGTAGTTTAACAGAAAAAAATTAAAAACTACTTTCTATATTTCCATTCCTCTGCCCAGTTTGTCCTTTTATTAACATATTTTAAAAAATTTTTTAGAGTAAAAAATAGTATTAGAAATGATACAAAATTTCATTAAGTGATAGGAATTCAACAATGATTATTATATTGTATATTGTTGTCTTCAAATTAGTTGTTTGGATTACCAGATGTAAATATACAAAACTGGTCAAAAAATTGAAAAGCAGAAATAAAATTAAGTGTTCCTGGGGCTGAGGAGATAGCTCTGTGGCACAAGTTCCTGCGTGGCAAGTGCAAGGTTGTGAGTTTGAACCTCGGTCCCGCAAAAAAATAAAAAATAAAAAATGCATTAAGTGTTCCTTTCAATAGATCAGTAGAAATTAGCAGTACAGTTATCCCAGCTATCCAGTGTATATGTGTGTGTGTATGTGTATATGTATGTGTGTGTGTGTGTGTGTATATATATATATATATGTATATATATATATTCCTTTCTTTTCTCCTTTCCTTCATCCCAATTGTTACTTCCCTTTGAGCAAGTTACTTTCCCTTTCACAGTATCTATTGCATTTTTTGGATTTTATTTATACTCTTTCAGGTTCTTTCACTGGGGGGCTACAATGTTTACATATGTAGCCATGATTCATTTCACTTACAAGTGTGGTTTCTAATTGTATCTATTTACCGATAAAAGCCTTGAGTTTTAAAATTTTTTTTATAGCTGAATAGTACTATTTTATAAAAATACCACTTTTTTTTTTTATCTGTTCCTCAGCTGATGGGCATTTGGGTTGTTTCCAAGAGCTAGCTATGAAAAATTAATTGCACTGCTATAAACATGGGCATATGTATTTTACTGTGGTATGATATTTTCATTTGTTTGGAAAAATACCCATTACGAGAATAGCTGGGTTGAATGGACCTCTAATCCTAGTTTTTTGAGGAATCTCTGTGCTGATTTCCATAGTAGTTATACCAGTCTACACTCCCACCAGCAGTGAAGAAGAGTTGTTTTCTCCACAGTTCCCCAAGTGTTTGTTATTGGCTTCTTGTTGATAGCCATTTTTTCTGGGGTGAGATAGAATTTCAGTGTTTTAATTTACATTTCTTGAGCGACCAATGATGTTGAGCATTTTTTCATATATTTATTTGCCATTTGTATTTCTTTAGCTGAGAAATATGTAGTCATTTCAGAAGCCCGTTTTTGGATTGGATCTTTGAATTTTGGCAGCCTAGTTTTTTAAGAAAAATTCTTTATATGGTCTAGATAGAATTCCTTTAAGGGGAAGTTGACTAATTTTTTTTCTCAATTCGTGGATTTTCTTTTTAATCTATTGGTGATATCTTTTGACCTGCAAAAACCTTTCAACGAGATCCCAGTTGTTGGTTCTTTGAAGTATTACCTGTGCATTTGGGTTTTTGTTCATGAACTCTGCCTATTCCTGTGTCTTCAAGAATTTGTACCTACTTTTTCCTCCAGTATGTTTAGTGTTTCTATTTTAATATTTAGATCTTTGATCCATTTTGTCTTTAGTTTAATGCATGGTGAAGACATGGATCTAATTTTAGTTTTCTGCCTGTGGGAAGCCAGTTTTTCTAGCACCAGAGGCTGTCTTTCTTCCAGTGATCATATTTGATCCTTTTGTCAAGGATAAAGTGGCTGAATGTGTTTGTAGTTGTGTCTGCCTCTTCTAATCTGTTCCATTGATCCTCAGGTCTGATTTTTGGCCAGTACCATGTTGACTTTATCACAATAGCTTTGTAGTATAATTTCAAGTCAGCAATTGTGATACGTGATACCTTCTGCCTTTCGCTTTGTTGCCCAGGATTGCTTTTGCCAGCTTAGGTCTCTTCTGGTTCCAGGTGAATTTTATGAATGTTTTCTCTAGATATGTGTAGTATACTAAAGGTATTTTAATCAGGATTGCATTGAATCTTGTGTAACAATTTTGGGAGTTATTAACATGTGTCATTAATTTGATATCTTTGTTATGATTGATGAGTCTTTTTTTTTTTAAAGACAAGATCCTAGCCTTATAAGCCAATATTGACACATTATTATAACCTTTTCTTTTTTATTTTGAGACAGGGTCTTGCTTTGTAATTCAGGCTGGGCTAAGCTTGCTAGCCCAGGCTGACCTTGAACTTGCAGTGATCTCTGTCTCAGCCTCCCAAGTGCTGGGATTACAGGCATGTGCCACCATACCCCAGCATCTCTTATTTTACCTTAAGGTTCAGTCTGAAGCAGTTGCTTTATTAGGTAGCACTAAATAAGCCATTCTTGGGATTTGAACAAATACCTGATGCCAAGTATCAATAGCTCCATCAGAGTAGTACATTATTCAGAGGTAATGAACCTGTATTGACATTTTAAATTTATTTATATTTATTTACTTATTTGTTTGTTTTGGTACAGGGTCTTACTACACAGTTCAGATTTGTAGTGATCATTCTGTCTCAGCCTCTCCAGCACTGGGATTACAGGTGTGTGCCACTACCTAGGGTTTAGGTGGCTGGCCCAGCATGGGGCTAGCATGGGGATTGAACTTGGGTCTTTGTACTTGCCAGGCAGGTGCTTAGACAGCAGAGCTATCTCCCTAATGCGACATATTTTTGTTGCCTAAAGTCATATAGTTCATATAAGAGGGTTCACGCTTGGTATTGTACATTCCAGAAGTTTAGGCAAGTGTTTTCTGATTGTTTCGTATACCATAGTTTCACTGACTTAAGAATCTCCTGTGTTCTATCCTCTTCCCCTAACTTCTGGCCACCACTGAGTATTGTGGAATACTGGTGGAATAGTATGGAATGTGACTGAAGATTTGAAGTGATATAAATTTAAGTGTCTTTTATGTCTTTTCATGGCTTGATAGCTCTTTTCTTTTTATCAGTGAATAATTTCATGTTATTCGAATATACTACAGTTTATCCATTGAGTTACTGAAGGGATCTTAGTTGCTTCTCCAAATTGCCACATTGCTAATTATTGGCAGTGCATATTTCAGCATTTTTGATTGAAAATATCAGAGTGAAGAGAGTAGAATTATAATGAAACTATTCTTTTTCTTGACTCTGTTACCATCAGCAGAAAATATTATTGACTGCTCTTTATTACAGAGTGTAGTGCTGAGTGGGGTATGCTATAGAGTGGGTGTGGTTAAGAACATGGGCTCTGAAACTACTTCGGTGAAAATTCTGACTTAAATATTTTTTTTTTCTTTCTACATTTAGGACAGGATCTACAGGGTCTCAATACATAGATCAGACTCATAGTGATTCGTCTGTTTTCAGCTTCCCAAGTGCTGGGGTTACAGGTGTGCACCACCACACCCAGTTTCAATCTCTGGTCTCAGCTCTCAGCGTGGACTGTGGGCAGGGCCAGCGCTGGCGTACGAGGGAGACACCACAGGGATAGAACCCAGCCACTGAGCTCTGCCTAAACAGGTGCTTTAATCCACTGAGCTATCAAGGCCGGGCCCCCTGACTTAAGTATTGATTCTCTTAAGTTTGCAAACTTCCGACCTTCCATCTTAGTAAATATATAAATAACTTGAATTATTTCAGATGGAACTTTGAAATTTATTCTTAGGTTTTTTTGTTTGTTTTTTGGTTTTTCTCATCTGTCTCTTTATGAAATAGAGGATTAAGATTTGGTAATTGCCTCTTTCACTCTTGTGTGTATGTATTACAGTGTCTGTGGCACCTTAGACAGGGTAGGCAGGCAAGCCTTTTTTACAATTAGACTGCATCCCAAAACCTTTGGTTTTGGATAGTAGTTTTTTTTTTTTTTTTGTCTTTTTGAGACAGGGTCTCTCTGTGCAGTTCGTGTTGGCCTTGAGCTCACTTTTGTAGCCCAAGCTGGTCTCGAACTCACACTGATCCTCCTGCCTCAGCCTCCCAAGTGCTAGGATTACAGGCGTGTACCACTATGCCCAGCTCTAGTAGCTATTTTATTTTTTATTTTTTGCTATGGTCTTAATTACTAGTAGCTATTTTAGATGTAGATTTTTTTTTAAATCTCTTTTTTCTCTGGATATGTTATCCACTGTTATCTGGTGTTTGTTTCTGTTGAAAAGTTAGCTGTAATCTTTTTTTTTTTAAATATAACATTGGTTTTTTTTTTTTTTTTTTTTTTTTTTTGCAGAACCGGGGATTGATTTCTGGCCCTTGTGCTTGCCAGGCAAGCGCTTATTCTGCTGAGCTATCTTCCCAGCCCCAGTTAGCTGTAATCTTATTGCTTTTCCCGTGTAAGTTTTTCTTGCTGCTTACCAGGATTTATTCTTTCTGTTCTTTTATTCCCAGGCGATTCTCAATCTGTAGCTAGGCTTGAGGTGATCCTTTTACCTCTGCCTCTAGGGTACTGGGATTACAGATGTGCTCCACACCCAGCTTTTTTTTTTTTAATAACAGAGATTTTATCCAGAGACTTTGCACCAGGCTACATCCTTAGCCCTTTTAATTTTTTATTTTGTGAAAAGAACTCATTCAGTTGCCAAAGCTGAGGTTGAATTGAGGATCTGCCTACCTCAGCCTTCAGAGTCCTGGAATTAAGAGTGACCTCTTTTAACATTGTTGTTGTGATTTATCTGTAGGTGACTGTCTTAGTATTTGTCCTAGTTTATTAAACTAACTTAATGTATAGATTAATTTTGTCAGTCAGTTTGAGATATTGTTCCAGGTAAGGGGGATTCTATTTAGTATTTGTGTCTGAAGTACTGTAATGCCTCCGTTCCTCAAGTTGAAAAAGGAAGACCCATTTTCTTGTCAGTGCTTGCCAGAGCTTTGCTAAGCAATAGGTGACTGCAGGATGGATGTGAAAAGCTGATGTCTTAACTCTGCTGCCCTGGGAAGGTATCTGATTAGGGGATAAGAGAGACTGCTATTGATTGTACAGTACTATTATTTTTTTGGTTTGAGACAGGATCTCATTATGTAGTTTAGGCTGGCTTTGAATTGAACTCTTGAGCTCCTCCTGAGTGCTGGGATTACAGAAGTGTGCTGCTACATCTAGCTGTACAGTACTATTCTTCAGTCTGACACTCTCCCAGCTGAGCTGTTTGACTGTGCACAGTAGTAATATTGAGTGAGTGCCCATCTTGGTGAGCTGCAGGTTAAAATACTACACACTATCACTGTGCTTACTAAGTTTTAGTGTATTCTTGAATACCTGTGGCTTTTATTTACTGTGTCCACAGGGTATTTCTAGAGATTTTGTGTGTTTGTCTCCATAAGTTTTACTAGAGAGTAGGTTCATGGAACTTTTCAAATTTTCATGCTGCAAGTGAAACAGTACTGTTTTTTTTGTTTGTTTGTTTGTTTGTTTCCTGGTGGGGATTGAATCCAGGGCCTTTTGTACCACTGAGCTAGCTTGAGAAAGCCCACCTCCATTTTTAAGTTCGTTTAAAAATCCACCATGTAATAGAAAATGTGCAATTAAAATTTTTAAACCTACAGGAGTGTTAAATTGCTTAAATGGCATGCACAACAGCATATTAGAATGTAAATGAAGAGTGGTGAGAGACCTGGGTATGGTGGGCTAGGCCTGTAATCCCAGTGCTCAGGAGGCTGAGATTAGAGCATCACTGAAAGATTGAGTCCAGCCTAGGTTACACAATGAGTTTAAGGCCAGCCTGAACTGCATAGCAGCACTTTGTTGCAAAAAAAACCTCCCCACCTCGCCATAAACGCCCCCCCCCCCAAAAAAAAATCCCCAAAACAAAATGAAACAAAAAAAGAGAGTGGTAAGAGGGATGTTTTCTCTTTCTTTTTCTTTTGTTTTTTTGAGACAGGATCTCTACAGTTCAGACTGGCCTTGAACTCTCTTTGTAGCTCAGACTGGTCTCTAACTCCCAATGATTCTCCTGCCCCAGCCTCCAGAGTCAGGGATTACAGGCATGTGCCACTACACCTGGCCAAGAGAAGGATATTTTCTTGGTGCTTTTTTAAAAGAAAATGTATTTGGTTGTTGCGTGGTCTCTCTATGCAGCTGGGACTCATAATGATCCTCCTTTTAGCCTCCCCATGGATGGGATTACAGGCATGTACCACTAGGGGCTCAGCCCACCCTGGGGCAGGGCTGGCCTGGCATGTGGTGCAGGGATCAAACCACAGTCCCTGCGCTTGCCAGTGCTTTCCTTGCTTAAGCAGGCACTTTAGTCCACTGAGCTATCTCCCCCACACCCTTTTATTTGTTGTGTAGGCTTGTCTTGAACTTGTATTCTAGCCTAGCCTTGAACTCAGTGTCAGTCCATCTGCTTTGAGTGTCAGAATTACAGAAGTTATGACACCATTTCTGGATTTCTTGATGCTGTTATGGTGAGGCCTATATGTACAACCACCTGGAACTTCAGCTACTTCGTGTGGTAACTTTAACCAAGTGTGTTGTATTTCCAGTGATAAATTCTTTTATATTCAACCCAGCAGTTAGATTACCTTTACTGAGAAACTGGGGAAGTTTGCTATGATGGCTGGCAAACTTGTTAGTGCCTTAGTTTAAGACTTCTTTGCAATAGCTTTTGTGCATTCTGTTGGTAAGCTGTGTCACAAAATGGGCCATCATCAGAGATCAGCCTCATCTATAAGGTGTTCTAGCACTCTTCAGTTTGTGCAAGAACATAAGACCATCATGCAGTAATTTTTCTGTTTCATCTTGTTATGGTTTATGTCTAGTTGTCCCCCAAAGCCTCATGCCATCATGGGGTGGGGACTTCTAGAGTTTGAGACTTGACTCATGATCCACTGGGATTATGTGTTTTAGTACGATAGGATTATGGGTCTGAGTACTTCTGGGATTAGGGGTGTGGCCTAAGGTGGATAGGCTGAGGCAGAGAGCTTGGATGTAATATAAAAGAAAGACAGAGAGACAGACTGATACTGGTGCTCTCTGCTGCCCTGGTTGGTCGTTTGCCTCTGTTGCGATTGTTGCTGTTCTGCCGCCAAGAACTAGATGCTCTCTGCCCTGTTCCACTTAGCCTTGGGCCAGCCGAATATGGACTGAAACCTCCAATTCCTTCCTTCATTTTGAGTGTTGGGTATTTGTCCCAGCAACGAGTAAAAAGTAAGACACATCTAAAATTTGGTGGTAGCATAGAAAAAGTCCTGAGTTTGATCA
>PVKN010022977.1:0-14952 GCA_004027915.1 Capromys pilorides | reverse complement strand
CTGACTCTCCCTGAAGATGACACTGTTTATGTACTTTATTCATTCAACAAACCACCCGCGTGGCCCTTGAGGACCTGGATCCTAAGGATGGGGACCTCACATAAACAAAACCCTGTGCCCTCGGGAGCTGTCCTTGCCATGGCTGCTGCGGGTCCCTGGGCCTCGGTGGCCATTGGAATGCGCTGCTTGTGGGCATCAAAGGGTGTAGGTGCATCCAGCCACCTGCCTGGCATCCCAGGCGGAGGACTTGGCCCTCAGAGCTCAATGCAGGGCAAGGCCATGGCAGAAACGTTAACGGTGCCGCGCTGTCCGCAGCTGTGACAGCCAGATGCAGTGCCTGTCTACGGCGAGCTCACTGAGCACTTGTGGGCCATCATGGTGGCCATGAGCAGCACAGCGATGAGGCGAAGTGCATAAATGATGTCACGGGCACGTGTGACTGTGACCAGGGGCAGCTGCACAGGCTGCGATGAGAGCGAGAGTGTGACACACGTGTGCTCTTGGGCGTGTGCGGCTAGGTGCACATGCCCATGCACGCCTGCGTATATGTCGCTGTGTGCGCCACTGCGTGTGCACTTGCTCATGCTCTACCGTGTGCCAGGGTGAGGAGAGGAGCCGAGGGTGCAAGGGTCCATGTGCCCAGGCGCAGGTGTGACCCGCGATACACACAGAGTGGCGGGGTGCATCAGAGCTGGTCGGCTCCAACATGGACACCCGTGGCCTTCTGGACCCACAGCGGGCCCTTTGCCTTCTGTCAGCATGGCGAGAGCTCATCCCATTCTAGTGTAGTGTTGTCTGGGTTGGAATAGGGGTGCGAAGCCCCTGCCAAACTTGGATACTCTGTGGTAGCAAGGCCATGCAGCAAGCTGTGGAGGTCAGGGTGCCGGCCTGTCGCGTGGCCCTGCAGGGAGCTGCCCAAGCTTGCCCTCTACCCTCTGTCTGTATCCTCAGCCCCAAGGTGCCTGGCTCCCACCTTCCTCAGCCTGGCCCTCAACTCCCCATCATTTCTAAGCACCCAGGGTACTGCCTGAGAGTTGTGGCCCAGGGCCCCATGGAGGGACTGGCTGACCCCTGGGTTCTCGTGCTGCAGCCGGCAGGGATTGAGAGCCTGTGGGCCTGGACGCCTGGCACACAAGGCAAGGTGGCTGGTGGGCCCATGCCGGGGTGCACTGGAGCTGGAGCATGTGCGTTTGATGCCGAGGCAGACAGGCCTCAGAGTGCTCCAGGGAGTGGTTCCCGTGGACGCTAGTCCCTGTGGAAGCAGAGAGCAAGAAATGCCTCCTGTCCATGAGAAAGCTTCCGTGCCCCAAGCCTGGAAACAAGGAAAGAGGCTGCACGGGTGGAAAATGGGTTCGAGATGGAACCGTGGGACTGTTTGAGCCCCAACTAAAACCATTAGAGCCAGGCAGGGGACAGCTGAACTAGCAAACCCCAAGCCCCTCGGCTGCCTCTGGGGTCTTTCTGAGGACTCCTGTCCAATCCGGGTACACTTGCTCTCTGAGGGAAAGCAAAGAAAGGGGAAAAGGAAAATGAACACAAGCTGGGGTGCAGTGTGATGTGGCTGTCAGAGGCCCCGACCTGGAGCCAGGAGGAGACCCCAGTCCAGGGCCAGGGAGAGGGCAGTGGCCCCCTGGCTGTCCATCCCACTCCACATCCGCACTACACTACAAACTATGGCTCCAAAGCTGGCCTGGCTCCACACACGTGGCTGTGGGCTTGAGCTCAGTGTTGCAGGTCATAAGCCAGCAGGGGCTGGGGTGTCCCCTGCCCTACCACACTGAGTCACAGGGTAATGTGAGGCCTCCTCCCAGAGGACTCTGCACCCCTCGAGTAGAGCCTAGAGAGGATGGGCTGGAAAAGAGAGACACGGGGATGGCTTGATTTTTTTGTTTTTAAATATAAATACATAGCTTGGTGTGGTAGTAGCACATGCCTATAACCCCAGCACTGTGGGGGTGTCTGCAGAGTCAAGCTGAGGCCAGTGGCTCTCTCCCCCAGCTGTCTTATCCCCACATGTCCCCTCTCCTGTTCCGTCTTTTATTGACCCTTAGTACCAAGGTACCTTTCCTTAGGCCCAGGGATCCACCCCCACACCTCTCTTCCGGTCCTGTGGATCTACCACTTATCCTGCTGCCTACACTGTTGGCTCCACTGGAACCCCGGTAGCTGCGTTCTTCTCTGACCTGGGTGCCCCTTCTTCCCCAGCCGGGCACCCTCTGCCTTCCTTTGGCCTTGCCCTGGGCTGCTGGCACTGTACTTTCTGTACACCCAGGGGCCAAGGCCAGGTCCTCCCCAGCCCGGGACACACTGGACCAATGCCTGGACCAGGGGCTCTGAGACACAGCCCCCTTCTCTCCAGAAGCCCCAGATTGGGACTGAGCCACCCTCGGGCCACAGCCCTGGCTGCTTCTCCTTCTCTTGGGTGCCTTGGAGCACACCTGTCCCTATGGCCTGGACTCAGGTGTTAGCAGGTGGCTGGGTGCATGAGTGCCGTCTTGAGATTCTACCCTCCCCCAGTGTGCTTCTGGGCCCCCTCCATGGATTGTTCTCCACTTCTGGGACATCCCATGTCTGCACCTTCCACCCCCAGGCACCATCCCCTCACACCACAATCCCGACAGCTAGGACCCCTGTGGGATTCACTGACTTCCCCCTCTCAGTCTCTGTCTTCCTTGCTAGGACAAAGGACCTGGCACCCTCCTTCTAGAGGGGGAGAGCTTCCTCCGGGCTCACGCTCTATCAGCTGTGGTCCCTTTGCATGGACAGCAGTGGAACAAGGGCTTCGGGGAGGAAAAGCTGCCCAGAATTATATGCAGGGGACAGAGAGAACTTAGGAAGGAGATCAGCCCTGAGGCCCCCACACCCATAGCCCATGGCACTGCAAGCCAAGGGGATGCCTGGCCCGGTTGCCCTTCGAATGCCCACCTAGGAGCATGGGTGGCTGGGGACATCGGGAGGCCAGCTGCGGCACACCCATCCCACCAGGTGTCCGATTGCACTCACTCCCAGGCAATCTATTTAGCTATATCATTTCTTTACCTGGAAACCTTAATCTGACTTGTTAGCAGTGAAATCAAGGTGAGATTCTCTTTTCCCAAAGAAGTCTGTTATTTTCACTTTTTTCTTGGTACATATTAGCAGTACATAATAATTAGGCTCGCTTGGGGGAATGCGTCCATGTACGTGTGTGGTCTTAGTCAGCCCTAATCCCCCTCCCCTCCCGCCACAGATCCTCACTTGTTGCCTTGGCTTCACTCTTTACATTGGGGAAGGTTGGGGTCTTTGGGCCTGTGGAAGTCCCACCTTGAGGAGTGGCAAATATGGGGACCTTGATGTCCCTCTATCTACACACCCTGCGGGAGCCATGCACAACAGGGTGGGTCAAGCTAGGTTTCCCTGGGGTGGGTGCTGTCCTCCCATCTCCCTTCCCTCTCCTGACCCCCATCGGTGCCTACCCACACCCTCCCACCTGCTCCTCAAACACAGTCCCACCCCCTCTTTAGAGCCCTGAATTGCCCAGTGTCTCTTCTGCTCAGCACTTGATGTGCCTGCTGTCCCTTGTTTCCTGGTCCCTCTGGTCACCTGTGTGTCACTCCTGAGGGACCAGACTTCCTGTGAGCCTGTGACAAGCCCTCTCCCCCACCACCACGCTGTCAATCTGTAGACACAAGGATCGATTCTGCTCCAGATCCCACTCTGCCCTGACAGCGGAGAGCTGCCCTGGGACGAGAGACTCGGAAATGTCTCACTGGTGGACCTGATGGTGGCCGGGAGGAGCCCAAGTGGTCGCTGGTTCCCTGCACCTGCTCAGCCCGCACCTCACTCCCCAGGCCTTGTCTCGAGGGGCCTGGTCTCCCCTGACTCCTGCCCACTCGCCCCCTTCCCAGTCGTGTCTGTAGCAGTGGGTGGGCAGCTCAAATCCCTCCTCTTTGCTGAGGGCTCCTGAAGATCCCTTCTGCTTCCTTGGTCAGGTTTTCATCTCTTTCCCAGCTGGTAGGAGACTGCTGTGTGTTGTGCCCCTAAGCACCCTTTCCGTGGAGATGGCTGACAGGTAGATGCCAGCCTGCAGTCAAGGTTGCCCGGCAGCAGCAAGTCCTGCCAACCTCTGGTGCCCGGGCACGACATGTGCACCATGCGGCCTTCCTTCCTGGAGCCGAAGCCACAGCTGAGCCATGAAGTGCCATGCGCAGACTCATGCAGAAGGGCAGCTAGGGGCTGCCTGGTTAGTGCTCCGCGCCTCTCCGCCCATCGGGGTAGCTGAACCGGGGCACGCTGAGAAGCCATCCAGGCTGCAGTGGTCCAGGCAGGCCAAGTAAGACCTTGCTTTCGGATGGGGTCCCCGGGCAGGAAAGAAAGACACCTGGGGCAAAAACAGTGGCTGCAGGGAAGTGGAGGGTCTGACGCGTAGGGATCCACTGCTCTCGCAGTGTGATCCATTCTACCGGGGGAGAAATGGCGGTAGGAATGAGGAAAAAACATCCAGGGAGGCAAGACCGGGTCGGGCGGTGGCCCGGCTGTCTGGCTGGTGAGACCACCCCCAGAACAACAGTAGGGGTGTTGATTTACACCTTTGCTGAGGTGCAGTATGCAAGGTTGCCTGGTGACTAGCAGCCCACCATGTCTAAGCAGGATGTTTTCCTCCAGACGGAGGCAGCCTGACTGCCGTAGGCACTGAGGCCTCATCCTGCCGCCCACGTAGGGTCCACTGCAGCTTTGTGGCTCCCAACACCAATGGAAACAGTTTGTGGCTGTGGCTCCTTAGTCCTGAGGAGCACGCGCTGGGAGTGGCACCCATCACCAGCAGGGGCCACTGTGTGTGGCTGCTCACAGGGCCGTGGCTCAGCCTCTGTGCAGCTCTTCTGGGACTGGGAAATTTCTGAAGGCGAGGAAATCCGTTTAGTGACCTCACATGCAGTCTTACCATGGAAACAACACTCACTTTGTCATCTTGAGCCTTCTCACAAAACTAGCAGAATGCACCGAGAAGCCACTCAGAGTCCATCAGGAGGGGGCGGGACCCCGGATGCTGCACCCCAGGACACCCCGCAGGCGAATGTGTGGAGTTGCAGCTGAGGCCGGTGTGTGTGGAGCATAAGACAGTGCTCAGCAGCTGGCCCAACGCTCGGGGCTGACAGTGGGTGGAAGGACACAATGGCGCATGTGCAGCCCATGATCCTGCCTGTGGAGAACTCTGCGGTCTGGGTGGAGCAGAGCCAAGAAGGCCCTCCCTCCGTGCCGTCCTCTCAGGCACCAGGGAGTCAGCATTTTAAATGCCACCTCCCATAGGAAGATCTGGCTGCCACCAGAGCAGCCCTGGGATCCTCCCATCTCATCTTAGGCAGAAGGAAGATGGGACTGTGCAGCAGGCACAGCGCCAGCAGGCGGCAGGCTCCCGGTGGTGACAGTGCCGTGGCGTGGGGCAGGTCACGTGGAGAGCGGGGGTTGCAAGGGACACTGGATTCACAGCAGATGGGCCCCTGAGGGCCATGGAAGCTGCCCGGGAGGCGACAGCCTCCTCTGTGCATATCCTGCTTACGCCACACCCCAGGGGTGGAGAGAGCAGCCCTGGTCCCACTTCTTCAGCAGCCCGTGTGATGCTCTAGGTAGCCACAGCAGGGCGCTGGGAAGGCTGCGTCCCCAGGCACTGCCCTGCGAGGCTGAGAGTTAGCCAAGGACAAGGAGTCGCAGACAGAGTGTGGCCAGGGTTCCCCCCACCCATCAGGGCCATGCCCGTGGACTGGCCTCCGGCACCATGGCTTCGGGGGTCTGGACTGGAGCTTGTGTCCAGCGGTCCCCAGGCCCTGGGATTGACCCTCAGCACAGAGAAGAAACAAAAGCAACAAATGCAATTCAGTGGATCACAGCCCAAAGAGAAACAGCGCGCAGACTGCTCAGAGGAGCTCCTGAGAAAACACGACGGTGACATCAGACAGAGCAGGAGGTTCCAGCAGGCTCCAAAGGCCAGGGTCCTGAGGCATTGGGGCCCTCGCTGCCCGTCAGCCAGCTGTGAGCCGTGTGGATGCTGAGCTTCCTTCTGAGGACCTTGCCTGGATCTGTGATGGGATGCATCTGACATGGGCACCAGCGAGTAGCAGCAAGTGTGTCAAGGGAGGGGATGGCAGCACGCAGCCGAGTGGCACTGGCTCTGAAATTACCTGAGAACTGGCAGTGACTGCAGCCTCCTGCTACCTAGGAGCAAGAATGGAAAGCAAGATGGAGACGTCACCCCGATACAGGGGACCCCTGTAGAGAACCACACACACCTCCTAGAAAGAAGACAGCCAGAGCGACCACTCACTCGGCCCCTAGCAGGCAGGCTCCAGGGCAGATTCAGTGGTGGGGCTCGCGGATGAGGCCAGCCGGCCCAGCTCAAGTGCAAGGCGAGACAACCAGTGCGGGGTTATCACAGTTCCATGGTATTATCAGTTATTGTTAATATTTCATTATGCATAATTTACAAATTAAACCTTATTGTAGGACTGAAGGTGCAAGAACATACAGAGACTGTCTAGGACCCAGTGCCAGTCATAATTTCAGTACCCCTTGGGCTGCGGGGACAAAAGCTGGGGAGCAGGCAACCCAGAGCTATGGGACAGTTACTGAGACATCAAGATGTGAGGGTGGGACACAGAGTGAAAGACGGAGGCCAGAGAGAAGGAATATTTGAAGTAACAGCTGTTGAGAATGTTGCAAAGTGGGCAGCGGATCCCAAAACACAGATTCTGGAAGCTCAGGATGGGTCAACCTGGTCAAACCCAAAATAATAATCGTAGTGAACTAGGTAGAAATCATCTTACCTTTAGAGGGACAAGGATAAGAATTAGCACTGAGCAGGGCATGGTGGCATGTACTTGTAATCCTGGCACTAGAGAAGTTGAGGCAGGAGGATCATTATAAGTTTGAGTCCAGCCTAGGCTACAAAGTGAGATCAAGGCCAGCCTGAACTACATAGAGAGACCCTGCCTCAAAAAAGACAGCAATAACAACAACAGAAAGAACTATGATTGTAGATACTGCTAAAGCCATAAAGGGGGGCCAACCAGATAGTTCAGCAGACTAAAGTGCCTGCTTAGGCAGAGCGCAGTGGCCGGGGCTCAATCCCTGGCGTGCTGCGCCGGCCCTGGCCCTACGGTGCGCTGAGAAGGCGATGGAGACTGAGTGTGGTGGCGTGCGCCTGTAATCCCAGCGTTTGGGAGGCTGAAAACAGGAGGATCACTCTGAGTCTGATCAATATAATAAGACCCTGTAAGCCCTGTACTAAAAAAAAAAAATAAAAGCCATAAAGGCAGAGCGGGTAAAATATTCAGCATTAAGAGAAGCAAAATATAACAGCACCATCAACTTAAGCTTCTATCCCCTGTGGAACTGGCCCTCTAGAGTGAAATAGAAATGAAGGCGTTCTCAGACAGACAATAGCTGAGGGAGTGACCTGTTAGCAGAGCTAACGGCGAGAGATACCGAAACAGACCCTTTAGAAGGAAGGAAAAATAGGTACCGGGAGCTCAGGCCTCCGTAAAGAAAGGAAAATGCCAGAGGATGAATCGATGAAGGTAAAGTTCCTTCTCAATTTTTATTTTCATTACTTTCCGTCAACCCAATTTTTTTTTCCTTTGGAGACAGTGTTGTTAAACAGTGAAGGGAGTGGAGAGGTCGGAGGAGGGGCAGCCTTGTGTCATGGGGGGAGCCCCCATCGACAGCCCCCAATGATAGTGAGGTAGGGGCTCAGGGTCCCTGGGAGAGCCACACTCCGAATGGCCTTGGGCTCACTGTGAACATGCACTGCAAGACCTAATGGACCCAGGACTGGGAAAGGATTATGATTAATGTGCTAGGAAGAGGGAGGAGATGGAATCTATAGAATATTGTAGCTCAGCAGTCTAAGTGCCTGCCTAGAAAGCGTAAGGACCCGAGTTCAAGCCTTGGTACTGCATCCCATGTCCCCATGCCAGCCACCAAAACTGAGCCTGGTGGCAGACACCTGTAATCCCAGTGCTGGGGAGGATGAGACAGGAGGATCACTACTAGTTTAAGCTGTGTAGCAAGACCCTATACCAAATAAATAAACAAGTAAAAGTAAGAAGTAGGAGATAAAGAACAATCTAGACCGTAGCTATAAGTACAGTACATTTTAACCCAAATATATAAATAATCACTTTAAGAGTCAGTGGCCTAAACACACAAGCTCAAAGACCTATTGTCAGAGTGGATTAAAAATATCCAGCTGCATGCTGTCTATGAGAGGGCTGCTTTTACGTAAAGACAGGTTCGTACTGGAGGATGAAGGAAAACAGGCCTCTAACACTAATCAAAAGGAAGCCAAAGGTGTCACATTAATTTTAGAACAAAGAAACTTCAAAACAAGGATGACGCTGGGGGACAGCGGGGTCCTTGCATAACAGCACAGCTGCCAGTTTTCTAAGACAGCAACACAACTTCGTGGAGATGGCAAATGACGGCAGCAGGCTGCAAGTTGCTAGGGCGGCACGAGCCACGCCTGTCAGAATCAACTGATTTCTTATCGACCAGCTATGAATAATTGGAATTGGAAATCAGTAGCAAGCAATGTCCTTGTCAATAACAGGAGTGGTGCCCTCCCTCGCCTGAGATGTCTCTCTACAGCCTCAGCTGCCTGTCATTAATTGCCCTCCAAAAATACTAATATTTGATCCAACTCTTTTAAAAGACAAAGACTACATTCCTATAATTATGATCAGCGAAGTGTTATCACAGTTCCACGGTATTATCAGTTATTGTTAATATTTCATTATGCACAACTTACAAATTAAACTTTATTGTGGGACTGAAGGTACAGGTACATACACTGTATAGGACCCAGTGCTAGCCATAATTTCAGTACCCCTTGGGGAGCAGGGACCGCACTCCATGGTTACGCATGGCCTGCTTGACTCCTAAAGTGAGTGAAGGCAGAAGCCCGATCCCTGGCTCCCAGGATGAGCAGTACACAGGCAGGAGCAAGAAGGGACAGAGCTCTGGCTCAGGAAGGCCTGGGAAGGGACACACGTTCTCTGTTCACAAGCTGTTTTTTAGATTCTAGACAAGGGATCCTAAAATGTATAGAGAAAGAGAGGACCCGGAGTGGCCAAACCTGCGTCATGGCAGGAGGGAGTTTGGTGAGCACCCTGCCCCAACCCAAGACTTGGGGAGCTGAGCAGAGACCAAGGTGGCGTGGTTAGATGGACGCTGAGACCCCAGTGCCTGCAGCAGGATGTTGAGCTCAGAGGAGGACCTGCACCATGTGGGCAGCCCGGCCTTGGGGACAGCGCAGACTAGGGGGTCAGCATATCCTAGGGGGCAGCCCTGCCTTGGAGACAGCCTGGCCACAGAGGCAGCCAGGCCTAGGGGTCAACTTGACCTTGGGGACAGCCTCGACTAGGGGGTCAGCCTGGCCTTGGGGACAGCCCCAACAGCCAGAGAGAAGGACAGCTGTCTCCATAAACAGTGCTGGGGAAAACACACACACAAACAAGCATTGAAAAGAAGCTGGCAGTGCTTTGAGACTTCCACAAATGGTCCGTCTTCCTGAAGCACACGTCACTGGAGACCTCGGCAACCTGGGAGATGAGACTTTTGGCTAAACAATGAAATCCAGCCAGGCGTGGTAACGCGCACCTGCAGCCCTAGCACTGCGGTCGGGGAGGCTGAGGCGGGAGGCCACAGCTCAAGCCCCACATGGGCAGCTGTCCCCTGTGGGTGAGACTCTGCCTCGAAACAAAAATCTTAGGGCTGGGAACATGGAACGGTGCGAAGGCCCCAGGTTCAATCCAGTTTCACACATGCACATACATGCATGCATGCATGCACACACACATGCATGCACATGCACACAGGCTCATGTACAAACATATACACATGCACACATCCCTAAAAAGAGATCAACTGGACTTTGCAATTATAATATTTGCTTGGTACAAAGTAATGTTGAACGAGTAAAAAGGTAAAGTGTAGGTTGGGAGGAAATGTATAATGCACAACTCTGAAAGGATTTGTGTCCAAAATATACAAAGAACAATCAGAACTCAATGGGAAGGAATCGAACACCCGCATTAGGAAGCGTCCTTGCCAACAGACTCCTTGCCAAGTAAGCTACCTAGGTGTCAAGTGTGCACCTAGAAAGCTGCTGGGGAGACAGCTCAGTAGAATAGGCACTTGCCTGGCAAGCGCAAGGGCCTGAGTTCAACCCTTGGTTCTGCAAAGAAAAAGAAAAAAAAAGCCATCTCAGAAAGCTGCTGGCCACCACGTGCTAGCTGAGCTTCTGGGGCACACCTAGAGAGCACCCCAGACCCTCATCTCTGGCTCATGGGGACCGTCATTCGCTGCTGAGGGACACGCAGCCCTTTGGAAGACATCCTGGTGATGTCTGAAAGTCAGCAGGGCTCATGCGGCAGCCTGGCAATCGTGCTACCAGGCACTTACCCAGAAGTCGGCCTGCACAAACCTGCAGGGCCGTTGGAGATAATCCTGGGAAACTCCAGCCCACTGGGCGCTCCAGTGAGGTGAGTGGAGAATGGTAACGTGGTCGGTGGTTGGCAGGTTTCTCGGATGACGGAGAGAGCTAGGCAGGTGGCATATACCAGGTGGCGTGCTCCTCCAAGGCTGCCCTCCGGTAACCCATCACGTAGATGCGTGCAGCTGAAGGGGGACAGACACGTTGCCCATTGGTCAGAGTTCCACAGCCTGGCGAATGGGCCTCGGGGTGCTGTTGACGAGATCACTTAGGGGCGGCAGGACCCAGGATGCACCGATAGGGGACTGGCTCTGTTGCACACACGGGTCAGCCTTGCCTCAGGCCCTGAGCTGCGGGTCCAGGGCAGACTCCTGGAACTGGAGGAGTGCGTGGGTGAGGAGGGGAGCACAGGTGAACCTCACACCCCCACTGCAGCCCCACGGAGGCTCATGGGAGATGACGGGGACACTCCTGTCCTGAGACCTCACTAATAAGGAATCCTGGGGACCTGGGGCAGGTGGCCATTTCTGTAAATTTAAAACTATAATAAAATCTGTTTTATTTTTTTTTTTAAAAAATCAATGTTGAAAAGATTGTCCTTCCTTCCGTGAAGCTGGAAG
Organism: Capromys pilorides; assembly: GCA_004027915.1. Taxonomy (NCBI): domain Eukaryota; kingdom Metazoa; phylum Chordata; class Mammalia; order Rodentia; family Capromyidae; genus Capromys; species Capromys pilorides. Next base: position 3,867 of record PVKN010022977.1, on the reverse strand, counting down.
GTAGACCCTGTCATTTCTGTGTCTGTACAGTGAGGAAAAGGTGAGTTGAATTTAAAACTAGCAGACAGGGACAGGTTAGCACCTTGTGTGGCTGCTTGAGTGGCTGCCCACGTGCCCACTGTACAGAGCAGGTCAGCGAAGCGAGTGCCCGCATGCACGGACATGGTGGATTTGGCCCCAGCCCAGCCCACTCCACAGTACCTGCAGGCTCCAAGATGCCGTCTGCCCTGCCGCCCCGACCCCCTTGGCCATCAGACCCGTCCACTTCCCAGGGTGCCCCAGAGCCTCCAGAAGACTCCTGCCTGGCACAAGTTCTTAAGGGACAAGTGGCAAGGCTGCGCGCTTCACCTCCTCTGCAACCCGAGCCACTTCATCTCTGGGGTGGTTGTTTTGCTGGCTGCCTCTGCCTCTGCCTCTGCCCTTCCTCTGATGTGCTTTATTAAATGGAAAAATAACTTTGCTTAGTGTTTGTAGTTCGGATTTTGAAAATCCCATCTCCAGGGGCAGGCAGGTTTCCTGGCTGTCCAACCCCCACACTGCTGCAATCTCTCCAGACCATTGATTTGTCCCCTGCGGTCCCCATTCTCATAATCCCCTGGTCCCTGCTGCCAAGTTGCCAGAACGCATCTGGTTCTGACTTACCAGCGTCCTTCTCTGTGCCTCCCGATGTCCTGTCTGTCTGTCTGTCTGTCTGTCTGTCTACTTGTCTGTCTGCCTGCCTGTCTGTTCTTCAGCAAGGGACTCTGACATCTCAGGTGCCCCTGGATTTTCTGTTTCTCCTTCTGCTTCTCGTAGTACCTGTTCTGTGTCTCTCTGATACTTCCCACTCAGTACATGGATCTTCGAGCCTTTCCAGTCCCCCTGACCGAGCACCACCTGCCGGAATGGGGTCTTTTACGTCCCCAGGGATGTCCTGGGCTCTGAGGTCTGCTCTGTCTCAGGTCCCTGGAGCCATCCCTCCCTTCCTCTGTTATCTGTTAGCGTAAGTCCTCCCTCTCCCTCAACCCATGGGTTCAGGACCCGGGGCAGGCTGACATCCTGTTCAGAGCCTGGGCCCATAAGGCGGTCATCAAGGTTAAGAGTCACGAGATGCAACTCTAACTTGGGCCCCTGGCCTATCCGGGTAAGGCGAGGCAGGGACCTCCGGGCACTCAGTTCCTGCACAGGCAGCAGGGAGCCTGGTAAGGAGGCAGGGAAGAGCCTCCATCTACAGCAGGAGGAGCAACCTTGCTGGGAGAGGTGCCACCCAGCACCTGGGCTCTGACCCCAAGGAACACATCCCCACCACGTGAGCTGCTGTTTGTGGCCCCATGTAACGAACGCAGCCCATGTGGACCAACACCCAAAGTACATCTTGCTCCTCTCCTCTTGTTCTAAATTAGTTTTGAATTTAAAGTATGTCTCTTGGGAAATGTATATTTCTTGCCATCCATGTATATTGGGGTCATTTTTCCATAAATGTAGCAATTTGCACTTTTTGATGGGGGTTTCAAAGTTTGCCTTCAGCATGACTATTTATATCATGAGGTTGAGTTTGCCATGTTGCTGTTTCTAATTTTTATGATTTTTTTTGGCTTAATTAGAAAAATCTTTTTCCAAGTATAACATGTGGGTTGTTAGTGGCTGTCTATCTGCCTTTCTTAAATGTATCTAGTACAAGGCCTACAGGGTCTTGCTGGGGATCAAACCCTGGTCTCTGTGCCTGTCTAAGCAGGTGCTTTAGTCCTCTGAGCTATCTGGCCAGCCCTCACTTTTTCATGTCAACTGTTGTTTATTGCTCAATTTACTTGTGTTGAATATGGAATCACAGACCATGTTTTTTAAAAAAGACATTTGAAATTTAATTTCATATTTTAAAAAATAAAGACATTTTATAGATGTTTTATTCTACAGCAAGATCAAGGGGAGGTATAGAATTCCCTGCATGTCCCCACACAGGATTCCCTGCGTGTCCCCAGCCCTCTCCTAGCAAGCCCCACCCAGGGTCAGCACTTTTGCTGGGTGCTCCACTGGCCACGGCGCCACAGCACAGTCACCAAAGTCCATGCTGCACACCAGGGCTCGGTCTCCCCGCAGGTGGGTTCCGTGGTCTTCACAAGCGAGTGCCCCTGTGTCTCCAATGTGGTTGTGTCACCTGTCTCGTTCTCTGCGTGGCCTCCTCCTTCCAGCTGACCTTCGGTGATGGCTATTGTCCTTGCTGACCTCCTAGCTTTGTCTTTTGTGGAAAGCCACATATTTGGAGCTGTGAAGGACACAGACCCTGAAATAGGCAGCGTGCCCCTGCCTGCGTGCATTCAGATCCCTTTAACTTCTCTTCCTGCATTTGTAGCTCACTCATTTACAGCGCTGAATAATATTCCGTTGTCTGAGAGGACCATGGTTTATTCATCCATTTGTTTACTGAAGGACGATTTTGATGCTTCCAAGCTCAGGCAGTTAGGAATAAAATAGTTACAAATGCGTGTGAAGATTTTGGTGTAGACAGAAGTTTCCAACTTGTTGGGTAAGAGTCAGGGAGCATGACAGCTGCTGGGCCACGTGCTTAGAGTGCATGGAGTGCTGGCAGGCCCTGCTGTGCTGTCCTCCGAGGTGGCTGGGTCACCCTGCGGTCCTGCCAGCACTAGTGCTCTGCTGCCCCCGTTCCTGGCAGCATCAACGTTGTTACTGCCATTCTGGATTCAGGCTGCTCTGTGATTCCATATTCAACACAAGTAAATTGAGCAATAAACAACAGTTGATATGAAAAAGTGAGGGCTGGCCAGATAGCTCAGAAGACTAAAGCGCCTGCTTAGACAGGGACAGAGACCAGGGTTTGATCCCTGGCAAGACCCTGTAGGCCTTGTACTAGATACATTTAAGAAAGGCAGATAGACAACCACTAACAACCCACATGTTATACTCGGAAAAATATTTTTCTAATTAAGCCAAAAAAATTCATAAAAATTAGGAACAAGCGGCAGCAGTGAGGCTGCACCTCACTCATTTTAATTTGTCACTCCCCTGGTGACGTGTGCTGTGGGACATCTCATAAGCTTCCATCTGTCTTTATTCATCTTGCAGAGAAGTGTCCCTTGAGGCCCTTGGTCCACTGTTTAGTTGCATTCTCTGTTCTGTTATTGAGTTTCAAGAACTCTTGAGTATTTTGAATAGTGGCATTTTCTCCCAGACTGTAGCTTGTCTTCTCGTTCTTAGGATACTGCCTTTCACAGAGCAAATATTTTTTTTCTTTTTAATGATGTCTATCTTATCACATATTTCTTTCATGGCTGTGTCTTTGACATGGCATATAAAAGCTCTTGCCAATCCAGGGCCATCTAGGGTATCTCCCACGTTACCTTCTTGATGGTTTATGGGATTGTGTCTTGCATTATTTTATGGCCCACTTTCAGTTCATCCTTGTGAACGGTGTAAAATTTGTGTGTCGATATCTTTGCATTCGTATGTGTGGTTGTTCCTGCACTCTTTGCCACAGTGACTCTGCCTTGGTGCGTTCTCCCCGGTCCTTGGTTGGATCTGGCTGGCTGTGCTGCCACGGGTCTGCTCCTGGGCTCAGCTCCATCCCACTGACCCATGCGATGCCCTCTCACCATCACCACACAATGCCAGTAACAGTGGCTGTGCAGCTGGTCCTGGAGTAGGGCAGTGCTGGACCTCCAGCACTGTGTCCTCCTTCAGGGTTATGGTGGCCATCCTGGATCTTCCCATTGCCAAATAAACTTTAGAATCAGCTTGCCCTCGGTCCTACAATACTTGCTGGGATTTCCAGGTTAACTTTGTTTTTTCTCTTAGTGCTGTTGTTCTTCCAATAGCTTCTCAGGATCATTGCCTCATGCAAAAAGTCTGCTGTCCTCTTTATAGCACTTTCTC